>JAQQSY010003212.1:0-13135 GCA_028646535.1 Procyon lotor
TTTTTTTTTTTAAGATTTTTTATTTATTTGACAGAGAGAAACACAGCGAGAGAGGAAACACAAGTAGAGGGAATGGTAGCAGGAGAAGCAGGCTTCCTGCTGAGTAGGGAACCCGATGCGGGGCTCTATCCCAGGACCCTGGGATCATGACCCGAGCCGAAGGCAGACGCCCAACGACTGAGCCACCCAGGCGCCCCTCTATGCACTTTTTTAAAGCTATTCCTATTTAATGCTGCAAATTTTTCCCCAAATGCCCTTCACAACTAAAATATTCTCACTTTTTTTTTTTTTGGAGCTTCATTAAAACTGTCTACTTCAGAGCTTTTAATCATATTTTATATAGTCAAGGCCTGAAATCATTTTAAGTGTAAATATTCCCCTGGTCATTCAGTAAATTAATTCTAGCCCTTACCCTTACCCCAGGGTATGTGACCATACAACTTTCACATTCCACAAATATATATTCAGATTATTTTATAAGTCCAGTAAATATTACCCAAGACCAATCTATAACATCAGTAATATCTTAAGAGGTTATATCAACATTCTAACCATTAAAATGTATTTTTTATTTCTGATTTAACAGAAACATCATCTACCAATCTGAGCTAATTTTCTCTATTGGATCTTACTTCTTTGGGACAGATCATTTTAGCCTGTCCATGGTGGGAAAAAAAAATCTAATTTATACCAACACATTGATTTTTATCATCCAAATTTCTGACTAATAAAGCAAAATCTAGCAAAGCAGAATGCTTCAAACAAAGCATAATAGAATAAACAAATTCTGTAGCAAGACATGAAAGAAGTTTCAGATTTGTAGTTGATTCTCTTGATAAACTACATGAGACTTGCTAAAAGGGGCAAACCAATGTCTAGAAATGATTACAAATGTGTGACTTAAGAATTTACTTCCAAAGATTAAGGCAAATGGTCTTTGCTATTTTCCATAAGCCATATCAGCTTTTATGTTTTCATGTGTACGTACATAATACACACATCTCTACAGGGGGATATATATGGCTTTTTTTTTGCAAAAAGTATTACCAAACCAGAAGTAACCTTAGAAAGTCTATAGTTAGTCCACCCACTGTGAATGAAGGGGAAATGATACCCAAACAAGTTATAACTTCCCTATTCTTGAGAGCAAGCAGACAAAAACACCTGCATATTTTAAGATAGGTTTTTAAAAAGATAATATTTCTACAGGCTTATTTAATGTATTATTGACTAGATATTTTTTGTATTTGAGTATGTTATGAAATTACTGGTAAAGATCACCTGTGTCTTTAAATTACTGAATCGACCGCATGACCAAGTCTTGTGCTAGTTGAAGTACAAAGCTAAATAAGTCAGGGAAAATCTTGTTGTAAATAATAGAATATCCAGGGGCGCCTGGGTGGCTCAGTGGGTTGAAGCCTCTGCCTTCAGCTCAGGTCATGATCTCAGGGTCCTGGGATTGAGCCCCACGTCGGGCTCTCTGCTCAGCGGGGAGCCTGCTTCCCCCTCTTTGTCTGCCTCTCTGCCTACTTGTGATCTCTCTCTGTCTGTGCCAAATAAATAAATAAAATCTTTAAAAAAAATTTAAAAAAAATAATAGAATATCCAGCTTGAAGTGGCTTAAATAATAAAAAGTTAGATTCAAGAAAGTAGTAGACTACTAGTACAAAAACTTTGAAGGCTATAATATTTACCTAAAGAATATGGATTTTATCTTCCAATCAGAAAGGCCCAAAAAGGTGTTAAAAAAAAATGAGTGATGGGGGAACCTGGGTGTCTAAGTTGTTTGAAGCATCTGCCTTCAGCTCAGGTCATGATCCCAGGGTCCTGCTTCTCCCTGCCTGCCACTCCCCCTGCTTGTGCTCTCTCTCTCTGTCAAATAAATAAAATCTTTAAAAAAAAGAGAAAAAGGTTGATAGGATGATCAGATATGTTCCATAAATGTGAGTAATTTAGAATATATGAAGGAAAGATTGGAGAGTAAAGAAAGCAGTGTCCATGAAATCAGTTAGGATCTTTTTAATCCAGATAAAAGAATTAGGCCTTAAAAAGGCAGTGACAGGTGACAGGTGAAGAGCTAGATCTGGAATATACATAATCAATAATATTCACCATTCATTATGTTTGGAATTTGTGTATTACTATATATCATGGGAAAGAGAATTTATCTTAGGATTTACCCATTATTATTCCACTACATTTTTTTAACAAGATAGATCTTTCAACTTAGAATGTTGAATGAGATATGAAAACTTAAAAACATTTCTAAGTGGTTAGAATACACTGTCAGAATTTTATCTGCTTCTAAAATATAACTATATAACTATAAAATCCATTACAAAAATAGAACATTCTTGAAACCAGAATGCTAGCAATGTGCATCTATGAATTATAAAGAAATTAAGGTCTGAAGATAAAAGATGTCAAGTAATTAAAAATAAATCTAATCATATTATAAATATTATGGGAGTCCTCACAAGCATGAAATATACTACAAATGCAGAATTTTTTAACAAAAATTTATTCAAACTCTTGAAAAAATATGGAGCATCTCATAAATCGTAATCTAGGGAAGGCATTCAATAAAGACCTCTGCATCTCTTACAATGCCAAGTATAGTAGTTGATAAGTGAACGACCAATGTCATATGTTATACAAAAGATATGTGTTCATTCTTAACTGGGGGCAGGGAGGATTCATGAACTGTTGCAGAATCTGATGAAAGCTACGGTTTCTCTCCCCAGAACAATGTGCACATGTGTATGTGCATGTACTTTTATATTTAACTATACAGGCTTGTATAATCCACCCATGGAACTCAGATTTAGAAAACCTGAATAAAAATAAGAGTTTATTCCTGCTTCTGAATTTGTAAAAAAAAAGTTTCCATGAGCAAAACATATTTAAAAAACATGTTTTTATTATTATAAAATAAACAAAGCAATATAAGCCACTAAAATAAGTACAGAGAAAACTTTACCTAATATATTTCTTATATATGTTAACGCTCGCCATGCCCTTATAGACATTATAATAAGTAAATAATACCTCGAAGCTTAGAAAGGAAAATAAGAAGAAATACTTTTATCTTACATGTGAGATGTAAAAAGACTTAGTCAAAGAACCTAATAAGTAAACCCAATCCCAGACTAAGTAAAATAAACAGAACTGTAAATTGTCTCCTGATTAACGTTCATCTTTGAACCCATACCTGCCTACTCAGAGGTCTATCTCAGGGCAGGTAGAGAGAGAGCAACTAACTCATGTTTCATGAACTGAATTAAACTTGTCCAATTTAAGTCCAGATTGGCTAAAGAGACAATGAGGTAACTGGCTAGACACCATTTCCTGCAAATACAATCCCCAAAGGATTATGAATCAAAATTCCTGAAACCATCCTATGCAGCAAATTGAGTTCCATAGTAAAAAGCCCAGAATTAGTATCTATAAATCACATTAATTTATAGCTATATTTTTACTCTGATTTCAACATAAACAATGCATGGGTAAAAGAATAGAAGGGAGAAAGTTTCTATAAATAACTCTGTCCAATCTTTTCATCAATTCATTCTAGTTACCCATCCATGTTTCATGATGTGTACCAGAATAATAAAAAAGGTTTTAAGCCACCAGTGAAGAACCTGAAAAAGGCATTAGATGCTTTAGATTTAATCTGAACTTTGAAAACTAATCTGAAAGACATGGCTGCTTAGAGACATATGCTTAGAGATGAGGGATTATGTCTTTACAACCTGCATGTTTTCTACACTATTGTGCTCACTGCAGAGGCATACTATTATCCCAAGGCTGATTTTGACTCATTGAAGACCAATCCTTTACTAGCATTATATCTCACAAGATAGTTCGCAAATATGTCTAGAAATTTGTTTTCAGATGATAATTTGGAACAATGGGGCACTGCTCATTCAAAGTAATGAGAGAGTACTATTAAGCATTCAGAAGTTTTGTAAGCTGGTTGTTTAGCCTTTTATAGCTTGAAATCTGTCATGGTGGGAATATTAACACTATGAAATTTGGTAAATACCAGGAATTTTTTTTCTTTTTAAGAGGTAGTTTGCCAGCATACTATTATATGTAATTTGTCCATCTTTTTCTTTAGTAACTTTCCCAAGGTAGAAGAAATTTAAAGTTGATAGAAAGATTTAAGTAAGATTAGCAAATACTTATGTATGATTAGCAAAAGTTTAGCCACCAAAAAATGAAACAGTATTTACTTTACTTTCTTACCCTTCATTTCAAAAAATAAAATCCTTCATTTCAAAAAGGATTCTAGCCATAGTTTTAATAGGTCAAGGTATCAGTAGAAGCCACTGGCATGTTCTATTGACCTGAATCTAGTCTTCATTTCTTATATCCGTTCAGTATTACTGAAGAAAGTAGGGAAATATGTATTACTTGTTGTGAGCAATGCCTTAACACCCATTCTGCCTTGTATGCCTAGGAAATAGAGCCCATCACTGATATTTCTATAATCACCCAAAATCTTCCACCCCAAACTAAATTTATCTTGTTCTTTGACTTTTCTAATATGAACAAATAATTACACAGTAATATTGGTAAGGATGGTCACTAATTGATTGCTTACTGAATGCTAGAAGTTTATGGAAGTATTTTTATTCCCCTTAGCAACCTTGCTAACTAGGCAGCACAGTTCTAAATAGGAATTAACTTCTCCAATTTAACTGACAGTCATAATTTCAGCTCAGATCTGTTTTCAGATGCTACATTTATCCTACTGTCCCAGTATTCCTGTATTTCTTAAACTTGATTAATCCATATACCCCTCATAAGGAAAAAAGAAAGAAAAAAAAACCCTCTCAGATATTCAGCATTATTTTTGTAAGAATAGGAAAAAGTATATGAAATTATAACTTTTTAAATGTAGTAACAGAATTATGATAAATTCATTTGTCTTATTTTAAATTATTCTTAAAAATAAATTGGTAAAAAAAAAGCATTGATGTAATGAGTTGACAGTGATGAATATAATAAAATCATTTTATGGTAGGCCAGAAGTAGAGAGAGTGTGAAGAAACACATAACAGGAAAGCATGCCTATTTTTATCTGCTTCTACAGAACATTCAGGAAGATGTATTATGAGATATGATATATGTAAACCTCTGTGGGGAACAGCAATATAAGTTCCCTTGAACCTATGGGGAAAATGGAAATCTTTGCTTCATATCTCAAGTCATTCTGCTTTTCAACTTCCAACTATAAACCATGTAATTTTTCTTCTTAAGTAGCAGACAGAGGAAATAGGTGGCTAAGTCACTCTTCTTTCTTCAGATGTTGCTTGGGAGTAATGTCTCTCAGTGACCCTCAAAACACTGTACTTTTTCTTCTCTGTTGAGAAGTGACATGGTTATGCAAGTGTTAGGGCATTTATTTCCATGTGTTTTAAGTGTTATATTTATATACCCTATAAGAAAAACAGCTCCATTAATAGTGAGAACCACATTTTACATTCATTTATTTCTTGGTCTCTTTGTTCAGTCAAGTCCCAGCTGGACATAGACACAAAGTAACAGAAGACTTGCAGAAGGGTTTATTTAAAAAGGTGTAGGCAGACGGGTGCCTGGGTGGCACAGTGGGTTAAAGTGTCTGCCTTAGGCTCAGGTCATGATCTCAGGGTCCTGGGATCGAGCCCCGCATCGGGCTCTCTGCTCAGCCGGGAGCCTGCTTCACCCTCTCTCTGCCTGCCTCTCTGCCTACTTATAATCTCTCTCTCTGTCAAACAAATAAATAAAATCTTAAAAAAACTTAAAAAATAAAAAAGTGCAGGTGGAGATATGGAAAACCAGTATGGCATAACTTTGCCTATCTCTGCCTATCTCTGTCCAAATTACACCCTGGATTATTGGTATATAATTTTATTTACTGATTCTACTTGACTGTTCTATTGCCCAAAGTACATGACTAAATCTTCCAGAGCTACTTACCAGAAGACCAAGGATTTATTTTTAATGAAAATAATTGTTATTAGTGTAGTTGATTTATTTTAAAAAGATATTTACAAAACAGAAACCAATAATGTAAATACATTATTAAATATATTCAATTTTAATAATTTAAGCATTTTAAATTTTAATGTTAAAATATTAAATAATATTTTACAAAATATAAAGTCACATGACCTTCAAGAGTAATAATTATATGGGTAATCAAAGTGAGAATATCACTAATTAAAGAGACTTAGAAAATGTTTTCATTTTGTTTTACTTTCCTAAAAAATGTCTTTTAGCTAATGGCCTTGTGTTTCATTCCAGGAAAATCAAGTAGTGCTATTAATTACTTTAAGATTTTTTTTTTTTTATGTTTGACACAGAGAGAGAGAGATCACAAGTAGGCAGAGAGGCAGGTGGGAGTCAGGGGGGGAGGAAAGCAGGCTCCCTGCAGAGCAGAGAGCCCAACGTGGGGCTTGATCCTAGGACCCTGAGATCATGACCTGGGCTGAAGGCAGAGGTTTTAACCCACCGAGCCACCCAGGCTCCCCTATTAATTACTTTAAACTTCTGTCATTATATTTTTAAATAATCTTTTCATTTTTTTTAATTTTCAGCATTTGTTCTAATATTATAGCATTTACTAATTTCATTAGCATCTCACATATGAGAATGCATTAAGAAGTTCTAGGAGTAATATCGTAGTTTAAAAAAGAAGTTATTTTTTATAATTACTTCATGTTCAGAAAATACATTAACAATGCTACTAAATTCTCACCACACTCATTCATTCTTGGTATGACCAGGTCTTCTGATCAAAAGGAAATAAGATTTTCAAATGGAAGTTTGAAATGAAATAAATAATTATATAATTTCATGTAAATTCTGTCAGAATTTTTACACGGACAGCAAATAGTCTTAAGGCCTCAGTTGTGAATAGAAAGAGTGTAGTCTTGGGAATAAGACAGATCTTGGTTTGAATCCCAAGTCTTCCACTCGATAACTATGTTAAAAAAAAAAGTAACAATGGGCCCAAAATGGAGTAATTTGTGCTAAGCTCCACGTCAGCAAACCAAGACTTAACATCCAACCTATATGCAGTTTCTTTCCCAGTTAGGTAATCATATGGAATTATCTGGTCAGCACTAGTGAAGTAATCTGCCCTACAGACCCCTTCCATCTACAAAGGAAGTTTAGGTAATCGGATATTTTCTTGTCCCTGACCCTATCTGCCTATAAAAGCCTTCCATTTCGTAGAGCTCCTTGGAGCTCCTTTCTGTTGGTAGATGGGATGTTGCCAGATTCATGAATCATTGAATAAAGTCAATTTGATATTTAAATTTACTCAGTTGAATTTTGCTTTTTCACAGCTGTGAACCTGGACTAAGTTATTTACCACCTCTGAGCCTCAATTTCTCATCTGCCAATGGGGATTATTAAACATTACTTCAGAAGCCTCTCCTAGTGCAGTGCTCAGAACTTGGAGATGACTAATAAGTACAGCACTATATTAGTTATTTTATAAATGTTTATTAATTGATGAAAACATAGAAACAGATTGTTTGAATACATTTGGCATTAAATGATGGCTGAAATGATGTTCAAACCTCTTGAAGGACAACAGAATTTAACATCCTGAAACATGCCTTTTTGGCATAGGAATTGTTTTATTTTAGGCTGATTATTTTTAAGAATCAGCTGACACGGATAAAGCTCTGAAAACAGAGTAGAAGTTAACTTTTGCAAGGGACATTTATAAGGAAAAATCTCAGTTTATAAGGGTATCTATCTCTCTATAATACCAAGAGGAAGATCACTGAATTTCTCTCAACTCTTTATCAATGTTAAAGCAACCAAGTTAAGTCTGCATATCAAACTTACCCTTATTTACTGTTTTTTCTGTACGTCGCGTAACTGGCTTCTCCTTACACTCCACCCAACCACATCATCTTTTGTCTTTAACTGGAGATGGTATTTAAGGTGGTGGCTTGGGCCATTTTTGAGAATTACTCAATTTTTCTGGGTATCTCTTATGTATATAGGAGGCATACATGTTATTAAACTTCTGGGTTTTTTTTGTTAGTTTGTCTTTTATCACAGGGCGTCCTCAGCTAAGAACCTAGGAGGGGAGAATAAAAATGATTTTTCCTTCACAACACTCTACTTCTCATTTGCAGTTCCCTCTAAGGAAAACAAAACAAAACAAAACAAAAGTTTTCATATTTTCTTTATAATACAAATATCTTTTAAAACATTTCTAATATTTTATTAATTTTTATTTAAAAATTTGGCAAATGAGAAAAATCAGCATTTCTGATTAAATTATCAGTGTTTTAGCACTAAACACTACTTGTTTTCTATAGAAATTTGGTTTCTATTTGATTTTAAATCTTTGAGACACTGCATGAGAAGAAACTTTTTATAAACTTGAAGCAGAGTTTCTTATTTGCAGACTTTTAAAAACTATCTTCGATGAGAGTTAAATGAAATAATTTGAAAGTCTGCAGAAATATATAAATTGTATTCTGCTAGGTTATAGCCTCACACATCTGCTATGACTCTAATACCCACTGACGAAAGATTTCATGACAGGGAGAATATTATTATTGTCTTTTCTGTAAAATATAACAAGTTAAGTAATTAAGGTTATGAATCAAACCAAATTAACTGCACACAGATGTAAGAAGCTTGGTACATGATCAAATAACAGATGAGAAATTCTTTTGTTTTCACTGGTGATTTACCTAATGGTGAGATAAATGCCTGATGACATATGTAGTCCAGTGTCCTGTCAATCCTTAGCCATTTATTTCATCACTCCTCATGTTAGTGGCAAAGACGACTAACTGATCAACTATAAGAGCATCTTCATGGTTTCTGCTTAAGCAAGCCCAAAAGCGGGTTAAAAAAAATTGCGATCTATATTCAAAGTGTAACTATAGAAAGAGAATACTTTGCGTAGTAATATATAAATGACGTAAAGACAGTGTGGGAAATTCTCAGATGAAATAATTATAAACAAAATTTTAATGATGTTTCTTATAAGAAAATAATTCCATTAATATATTAACAAAATGTTATACCTAGTCATGAAATTTGTTTATCCATTTATCTATACACAGATATACTATACTATGCTTCACATAGATACACATATACTCCTGATATTCCAGGAGTTCAAATAACTTGCCCAAAGTCAGACTTAATAAGTGCTAGGACCAAGAAGACTGGCGAAAAGAAAGTGAAATGGTAGAAGGCTGAACAATCTTCTGGTGTGGTGAGTTAGAGAAAATTGTGAAATAAAGTAAAGAGACTGGCAGAGCTCATACCATGTAAATACTTATAAGTAGCCATATAGATGTATTTCTAATAAATCAAGTTATACATCATTATAACAAGTGTTATAAAGAAAGAATAAACAATTGTTATATAGAAACATCATAAATTCTGACTTACAGAATATGGGATGCTCTGGGAAGAGATTTTTGTAATTTATGTAGTCCTTTAATGGGTAGAACAAGAAACAAAGGCATTTTAAAATGGTGTAAGTTAAGGAATAAAGGTGTAAGAGTACATGGTCTTTTCTTGAAAGGAGAAAAATTAAGTGTCTAGACCATGTGAGGAGGGTTGGCCAGAGGTAAGCCCAGGAAGGTAGACTGATACAGGTCTGGAGTCAATGCTTTGGGTTTTAGACTTTGTTTTGTAGATAATACAAAGCCAATTTAGATTCCTGGGAGTTATAAATGAATAGCGGCAGGATTAAAACTATATTAGAAAAGCAGAGGATAGAAAGGGTAGAGCGGAAAACTGGGCAACAAGGCCAGTTAGATCACTATTGCAAGATAAGGCAAGAGTGAATATCTTTGTCCACATGATTATATCTACTGGGGACTCCAAAAAGTAAAAAATCAGTTAAAACATAAGGTGATAGTGTAAGAAACTATGGAAGTACTGAGAGTGTCAAAAGCTAACCCTCAAATTCAGTTTTTAAAAATTATTTTGAATCATCAGTTGAAAGAGTATTTAATTGAAAGAGCCAAGCATTCATATAATATATATTTAAATTTTTACTGTGTATATGGACTACCTAAGGGATTAGAATAGCTGTATGTATTGTACAAAGGGTGTTGCAAAGATCAAATAAAACAAGAGACGTAAAGGTTTGTAATAAACATGTAAATACCAGTCATTAATATTATATTTAGTTCCCACAGAAACATTTGCTTTTTTTATACAATTTCTGGGGGGAAAAAGTAATTTCCCGATTTGTCTTAGACTTTAACATATTTTTTAAATGGTGTAGCTTTTTTTAAATAAAGGAATTAGATATTTTTAATGTGTATACCTGAAAGAGGGAGAAGAAAAGACTGAGAATAAAGAAACTGGAAAATCTACCCATATCTGTCAAGTAAACCAAGTACAAGGAATAAGGATGATTCTCTCATCTAACCTTTAAGCAATTTTCAAATACCTTTAATTGGATCTATACAATTCAATTCCCATGGTTAAAAAAAAAAAAAAAAACACAAAAGAAACAAAATCAAATCAAAATCAAAAAAATCAAAAAACAAAAACAAACAAGAACAACAACAAGAATAAAACACTACACAAATCTTTATATGATATAGAAATTCATTTTTCTCAAAACTCTCCCAATACCCTCATTTTCTTGGGAGGTAGATATTGTCTAGTAGAAAGAATATGATCTTTAGAGACAAACTGATCTATATGTAAACACGAGTTCTACAATTTAGTAGCTGTACAACTTTAGATAATATACAGAACCTCCCTGGGCAGCAGGCTGCAATTATAAATTGGAAGCAGTGAACACCTTTCTTTTAGGATTAGAATTAAGGGAAACTGAAATAATACAGCTAAAAGGCTTAGCATCAATCATGGCACATGGTGGCCATTAAATAAATGCTGCTCTTCTCCTTTTTAGTTTAAGGTTTTTGTTTTTTTTTTTTAAGGTTTTATATTTTCTTTATACGGTGATTCTGATGCATATTTCTTGGCATATAATAAGTATTCAATAAATATTTGTTGGAAGGAAGGAAGGAAGGACACAAACTTCACAGGTTTAGGCTCGGGTCTCTTTTTTTAATATTTTTTATAGCAGTGGCATTCTTCCCAAATAAATTTGGTAGGAATATTTTATCTTAATGAACTGAAAATAGCTAGGTGATTAAGGCATAATCAAATCGTCATCCATTTATTTATCACTGGAAATACAGTATATTATTTATTTAGGAAAACAAGGTCACAGTATTTCAGCTGACACTACTGGAATCTGTTCTAATTTCTCACTCTTGCTTTGTCCAGACATGGCCTGATTGAGTGTTTAGGCATATAATACCTAATTTCAACAACTACCAAAATTCAACAAAGTAATCAGGATCCTTCTCACTGACTTACATAAGTAGTACTATTTTTGCTACTACTGTTGCTGATGGAGTCTTGTTTGCAAAAGTATGTCTTCTCCCTTTCTCATTTCTGTGAAACCAGCCCCAGGACTTACAGTCTTAGGAAACAGCACACCTAATGCCTGTGTCCATGAACTTATCCTATCCTATGCTGCCATCTACTGGGAATGCAATGTTGTTTAGTTATGGAAATTAAAATCTATATTATATTAAACTTTGTATTACTAGCTGTTTTTTAAACAGTAACATTTTAGTTGGGGATCCATCTGAGAAACACTTTTTTGTGTGCTTTTAGGATAGAGAATGAGAAAAAGCAACAACTTTTTTTTTTAAATAATACTTTTCCCTGTAAGCAACTCTCTGATTCATTCACTCTCTCCAAAACTCATTACTGTCTTCTCTGTGCCAAGAATTCTACAAAAATCCAGAGCTCTAAGATGAGAGAGTAATAATTGCCCTTTTTTAATAGGATTTATTTCCCAAAAGAAGAGGCACAATTAAAAAATATAAATATGGTAAATTAATTCCAAAAATTACATTAGAAACCTGCTCAGGGAGATGTGGTACCCAGAATTCAGGCTTGCAAAAGCAATGATGGAAGATAATCCTGATAAGTGAACAAACATTTACAAGAAGTTCACCATGACAGGAGAGAGGACCCTAGCCAGAGTCAATATTATGAAAAAAAGACTTTTTTTTTGCTTCTAAACAAAGACATTTCCCTTCCTTCCTTCCTTCCTTCCTTCCTTCCTTCCTTCCTTCCTTCCTTCCTTCCTTTCCTTTCCTTTCCTTTCAAGGATTTTACTTATTTATTTGACAGATAGAGATCACAAGCAGGCAGAGAGGCAGGCAGAGGGTGGGGGGAAGCAGGCTCCCCACCAAGCAGAGAGGCTTACGAGGGGCTCGATCCCAGGACCCTGAGATCATGACCTGAGCCAAAGGCAGAGGCTTTAACCCACTGAGCCACCCAGGCACCCCTAAACAAAGACATTTCTTTTTGGTGGCAGAAAGAGATGTTAGTTTATTATGCTTTGTAATTTGCTCTTTGTGTTTGGTACAAATAATCCTCAGGTGACGATCTTATTTCAATAATATAAAAAGAGGAAAGAGTGAAACATGCAAAGCACTCTACTCAGCATATAGTGTTCTTCATTTTTTCAACTGTACTGCTATCAGTTACCAATAAATATTCTTTATATTTCTCAGATTACTATTTCTGTTTTAATAAAGATTTCATATTATTGGAACCTTGATCACTGGATTACGGCAGTGCTAACTCTAATGGGAGTTCTTTGGTGATGTCTCTATGCTGTTGTGTGGTGCCTCTTCAAAGAGTAAGAATTGAATTGCTGCTTCTATTTGAATTTGTTCATTTCTCAGAAAGTCTATCAAAAATGACTTTTAAAGGCCACAGTGGAAGTGGAGATAGGAAACTGGAAAAAAAATGCATTGAGCACCTATTACTAGTACGTATTACAGAGGTTATCCTTACTGTTATCACAACAAAGCTGAGTCAGATGGCAGCATTATTGTCTTTTATTTGGATACAGGATATTAACCAAGATCTTCTGGTTCTAAAACTAATGCTTTTTTCCCTAAACCATGAGTCAGATAATTCAAGCTAAAAACCATTTGTCTGAAGAATATAGTAAACTAAGAAAGTGAAGTAACTGTGTTTAAAAATCTATGTTGCACCCATTTCCTACTCTTCTCTATAATGCATCTGAAATCATCTGTCATGGAAG
>JAQQSY010003213.1:0-13134 GCA_028646535.1 Procyon lotor
AAATTTCCACTTCTAATTGAGTTCTAGTTTCAAAGCATTGTGGCCTGAAAAAATACAGGGAATAATCTCAATCTTTTGTTCATTTGAGACCTGATTTGTGACCCAGTTGTGATCTATTCTGAAGAATATTCCCTGTGCACTTGAGAAGAATGAGTATTTTGTTGATTTAGGGTGGAATGTTCTCTATATATCTACAAAGTCCATCTGGTCCAGTGTGCCATTTAAAGTCCTTATTTCTTTGTTGATCTTCTGCTTAGATGATCTACCCATTGCTGTGAGTGAGGTGTTAAAGTTCCCTACCATTAATGTATTATCATCAGTATGTTTCTTTATTTTGGTTACTAATTGGTTTATATAATTGGTTGCTCCCAAGTTGGGGTCATAGATATTGGCAATTGTTAGATCTTGTTGGATAGACCCTTTAAGTATGATATAGTGTACCTCTACATCTCTTATTACAATCTTTGGTTTAAAATCTAATTTGTCTGAAATAAGGACTGCTACTCCAGATTTCTTTTGAGGTCCATTAGTGTACTAAATGGTTCCACACCCCTCACTTTCAATCTGAAGTTGTCTTCAGGTCTAAAATGATTTGCCAGCTTCACTATTATATATCGGGGTGTTGATCTATTTTTACTGATTTTAGAAGGGGTCCCCTCTTCCTCTTAGACATGTATGCTTGCTCCTTTCCCAGATTAAGGAAGTTCTCAGCCATGATTTGCTCAAATATAGCTTCTAGCCTTCTCTCTCTCTCCATCCCCCTCTTGGATCCTGATAATATGAACATTGGTTCATTTCAAGGCATCATTAAATTCTCAAAGCCTTTGTTCATGGGATATTTGTTCTTTCACTTTTCCTCAATTTCCTTCTTTTCCATGAGCCTATTCTCTAGAGCACTTATTTTTTCTTCTGACTCATTGACCCTAGCTGTTAAAACATGCAATTTAGACTGCATCTCATTCATATCATTTTTAAGTTCAGCCTGATTAGATCTCATTTCTGCCCTTAGAGATTCTGTACTGTCATTTATGCTTTTTTCCAAGCCTAGCTATCAACTTTATAACCGCTATACTGAATTCTTTCTCTGACATCTTACTTATATCCATATCGATTAGCTCTGTGTCAGAGAACATTGCCTCTGGTTATTTTCTTTGTTGTGAGTTCTTCCTTCTAGTTGTTCTGCCCAGGGAAGGATGGGTAAGCAAATGAACTGAGTCCCAAATATTAACCACAACCCAAGCAAAATACACCCTAGAAAAAAACCCAAAATGGTCAGAAGCCATCATATAAAAGCACACATAGCAAAAAATGCAACAAAACTATATATAAAAAAGGGGGAGAAGGGTGAGACACTATAATTTCACAGAGTGGACAAAGCAGGGTGTTCCACTTGTTCCTGATTAAATTTTAGTTGGTGTGTTAGATGACACTATATCTCAAAATTGCAAAGAAAGCAAAATTTGTATTCATATGAAAAATAAAATTGAATAGAGAGAAAAAAGGTCTAGAGTGAAGCAAGTATCTTTAAAATGTAGATATTAAAAAAAATAAAAGTTAAAAAGAGACTTAAAAACACAAACTGGTAAAATAAGTACCTGGTTGAAATGGGAAAAACGTCAAGAAAAAAGAAAAAAGAAATGGAAAATTTTAGTAGAAGGATAAATGAGTCCTGAGGACTCATGATACTCAATATACTGTTTTCCTTTGGTGCTGGAGTTTTACAGTCTCCTTGGATCTATACACTTGTCACTTACCTGTTCTTCTAGTCTGTTTTCTGGGGGGAAGGGTCTGCTGTGCTGCTTTTTGGGCAAAGGCCTTGAGGGAGTTGCCATTGCCCCTGTCAGGGTGATAGGCTTAATGTAAGCTGGTCCTCTATATGGCATTTTTCCCTGGTGACTTTTTGTGCCTCTCCAGAGGGTCAGAGCAAAAATGTCTGTGACTGGATCTCCAGACCAGAGATGAAAGATTGTGGTCCCCTCTTTTCAGTAAACTCTCCAGGTCAAACCATCTCCACTTCTTTATGCACCAACCTTCTCAAACTCCTGTGATTCATGCCTGAGGCAATTCTCCCAGGGACAGTCCCCCAGACCCGTGCCTGTCTGCACTTTGTGTCTTTGGGACTGTGAGCATTTGTGGGTTCATTCCCACACCCTGCTCCACTGCTCCTAGGACATGGCTCAGTGCCACCCTACTGTCCTTCCTGGGGCCACTGCCACCCTGAGAGCTGTTGCCCAGTCATGGGTGGAGCCGTTTTGTCCTTCCAGAGGATAATGACCGGCTCATATGTTTTTCAGGTGTTCACACAGAGTGGTCTCCCTACCAGCCCAGTTTGTGGTTTATGGCGACCAGAGCTGAGAGTCCCTCCTGGGCTCGCTGGATGTAAATACTTTTTCTGCTCCGCTGCTTGGGCACCTTATCAGTTTAGGTACTGTGTTCTTTCTGTGTCTCCTGAGATCCTGAGGCCACAGTGATCCACCTAGAATTCTGCCTTTTCCATCCCCTGAGCCCCTTTCAGAAAGGGATTTCTTTCACTGGAGAAGATTTCTAAGGGTTCCAATTTTGTGCTCTGGTGTTATATCACTTTCCAGCAGCCAGTTTATAGAGTTTCCCTCCCACCTTGGTTTATCTTCTGATATTTTCCCATAGATTCCCAACTCAAAACCTCCTACTTCGCAAAAAGCTGTCAATTTTCTGCTCATATATTCCAGATATATTTTCTTACATCTCAGGCTGAATTCATGGATGTTCAGAATGGTTTGATAGATATCCAGCTAAATTCAAGGGACCAGATGAAAGGAGGTCCCCTACTGTCCCCCTATCTTGCCTCCTCCTATTGACAAAATCACTTTTGACTAAAAACTTTATATCTGTCCTAGTAGCATTTTGCAAATGGAAAAATGGTGACTTTGGCACCCATTTGCCTTATGACCTTGCACCTACTTTTATAAAGAAAGCTTATGGTATTGACATTGACATGACCTATGTTGTAATAATATGTAATATGCTCAGAATTGTGGAGTCATTAGTTTCATACAAGAAAACTTGTATGATTTTGCATTTACACTGTCACATAAGTGGGTTATTTTCTGGGTATGCTACATGGTGATGACACTTATAAATGTGGGAATGAGATGTGCAGAATGTTTTCACAAAGAGTAACAAAAACTAAACTCAACAACCACAATTATGCTAAGTATTGAACACCACAACAGAAACAAAATGTTTGTACACTGCAACAACTCTAAACAAAACCTCCAAATATACATGCTGTGGGAACGTATGGATAAAGAGGGAGAAGAATATGACTGTGGCTCCTTATATGTGTGTACAAAAGATACATGCTGTCAGTCAAACTCACTCTGAGTCCTGGAGCTAATTGTGCTTTAAGGCTTAGTTGCAAAGACCTCAAGATCTGCCTTCAGGTAACTATGTAGAGAACAGGCATATGAATATGACCTTTGTGAGAGGTGCGATGGGAAATCTATCAGTGTCCAGAAGATGTGTCTGTGAAAGGTGGAATGCACAGAAGATAGCTACTGCTACAAAGAGATGCAATATTAGTGATGAACAGTGAGAAGAATGTTTAGCAAAGAGGCCAAGAATGCAAATCAGAGTTTCCATAAGTAATGAACATCCAAGGTGACCATTGGGATAACTGTGGTATAAAATGGTTCTACATCTGTACAATGTAACATATCAGATATCCTGTGTGGGAAGGTTCCGTGTCAGAATGTGATGGAAATTTCTCTTCTAAGCAATCATTCTTTTTTCTTTTTTAAGATTTATTTATTTATTTATTTATTTATTTATTTATTTATTTATTTATTTATTTCAGAGGGAGAAAGAGAGAGAAAGTGGAGGGTAGAGATAGAGAGAGAGGGAGACAAGCAGACTCCTTGCTGAGCAGGGAGCATTAAGTGAGGCTCAATCCCAGGACCCTGAGATCATGACCTGAGCTGAAGTCAAGAGTCAGAGGCTTCACCAACTGAGCCACCCAGGGTGCCCTTCTGAGCAATCATTCTACTGTACATTTTATTCACGTTAATAGCATCACTTGCTGGGGTACAGACTACCACGCTGGGAGGTTAATACCTGATATTGGTGCAGTGACAGATGGTAGAGAGTGTGGTACAGAGCAGATTTGCATCCCAAGGAAGTGTATCCCTATGTCACATTTGGCAAGAGCTTTTTCACCTGAGACCTGCAATATGATCAGGGTTTGCGACAACAGACATCACTGCCATTGCCAGGATGAGTGGAAGCCTGCTGACTGTGGGGTGGAAGCCTTTTGTGGCCAGCCCCTCACAAGAAGAGCAAGATACAAAAGATGTTTTACATGATATTACTTGGGATAATTCCATTTTACTTCTTATGTGATTTATTACCCTTGCATTTTCTAAGAAATGAAGAAAAGGATGAGAAAAAAAGAGCAGAATGTTCCACTTGCTCCAACTTTACTAGAGAAACAAAAATAGAAAGATCCACCTGCACCAATAAAACCTTCATGATTTTTTATCATAGGGGATCATAAGTATTAACCATCAAAAATTAGTAAAATATATAATTTCCACCACGTTTCTACTTATTTTAAGTAATTTCAGTGGTTAATTTTTCATGGAATTAATCTCTTTTTATTCCTAAGCAAAGGCACACCTCATGGATGGGGTGTGTGTGGGTGTGTGTGTGTGTGTCTAATTTGCTGTCTCTCACTTACAAACTTCCTTCCTTTTTGAACTCTACTTTGCCACACAGGGAATGGGAACCCACAAATTGTGTATCTTCTTTGATGGACTTCTCCCTATCTCTGAACTGGGGGGACAGGAGTGACTCTGGAAACCTGGGAAATTTTTTGATTGGTCTACATGTCAATGTCACTTCATTAACAGCTTTCACCTTGACATCAACAGTAACTTTCTTTCTGTACAATATTTATATAGATATGTAGATGATACAAAGATGATAGATGGAAGGTAGTTAAATAGAATCTGTGTGTCTCTGTGTGTATATACATAAAAGCAATTTTCAGAACCAACTGATAATTATCAGAAATAGATACTAGCACCGCTATTAAATGTCCTTCCTTTTGGTTCTAGGCTCCAGGCCTCAAGTCCTCCTCCAAATCCTTAAGGCTCAGCACTGTGTTGGCCAATCCTTTTCCCAGAGGTCAGAGTCCTAGATCCATGGGACCTACTCCAAAGGTGTGGATTCCAAGAAGCACACTTCTTCCCTTTGATCTCCAGTCTTTAGTGCAATAGCTACACTTCCTGTTAGAAAAGCATGGTTTCTCAGAGAGGGCTCTGCATCTTGTGCCTGAATTCTGACTTATACGTACTGATCTCGGGATAATGGAGAACATTGGAAGGAATCTGACATCAGAAGCTCTTGAATTTTCCACAACACTGCCTTTACCATCTTGGGGACATATTTTATACTTAGAATTATGTCAAAATCTTAAAAGAGAGGAAAATGGTACTTGCCACTCAACCTTTGGTAACTTCACTTGTAAAATAAGATAAAGAAGATATTTACAATCCCATATAGGAAGTCTAAGTCTTAGCAGACCATGTGTCCTCTGCAAAGAAAAAAAAAATTAGAGATCCCAATTTTATTTTAAGAACCATATTTTAAGGACATCAGAAAGCTGAAAAAATAATATGGAATAGATGAACTAAAATTTCAAGCAGGGTAAAATAATTCTGAAAACGGCTGAATCTTGCCAGTCATTCTTTCCTCTGAACATATGCTGATGGCAAGTGTGAACTGAGCCTTAGGATTGGCCCACGTGGAGAACCTCTGCTGAGGGAAAGAGAAATCCCCAAGATCTTAGTTACACAGGGTTAGGTAGACATCTAAACATGGATATTGAGGACCTCCAATTCACAATCAGATTTCCCCAAGTCACAACTGCATAATTTGAGAGCTCTGCAGGATGCTGATGAGCTCTTCTTTGAAATTTCTCAAAGGTATAGGTCCCCAAAATCATATTATATTTCAAACATAAGACATAGTGAAAAGAGGCTTATCTCAAGCACATGCTCTCAATCCCCATAAAACTCTTATCTGACTGGGTTAAGAATGTCTCAGTGATAGAGCCCAATCACTCATAAGCTTCAGAGCTGGGAGAATAGAGTCCTGTAAACTCACAGTTGAAAGCCCAGCAAACCCAAGCCTAAACAACATGAGGAAAGGAGAATTATCCCAAGATTTACTAAGAGCCAATCACTTCTAATCTGGCACAATCCATGATTAGCCTATCTTCTAACAGAGGAATGAGAGAAAACCTGGAGGAGTCACCTAAGGCTGGTTTGGTTGTTTTATACACAATCCTACACACAATAAAAATTACTATACAAAAAAAAAAACTACCATACATGGTAAGAATCGCAATTCATGACTTATTACAAAGAGGAGAAAAACAGAAAGGAAAGAAAAGAGGGAGGAGCTCTAAGGTTGATCCAGATAGTGGAGCAAGAACATGTGAAAAAAAAAAGAAAGAAAGAAAAAACAACTATGATTAATACTTTTAAAATGGAAGAAAAATATACAAAATATAAGAATGAATATAGAATATCCTCAGTAAGTTGGAATCTATGTAAAAATGTCTAGTGGATATTGTAGAACTAAAAAGTACAGTACATGATAGATAATTCAGTGAATGGTTTGAAAAATAATTTGGACATATCAGGTTATAGAATCACTCATCTGGAAAAAGTCAGTGGAAAAATCCCCACACTGCTGTATGAAGAAAAATAAAAGTAAAAATAAAATAAAAATAAAAAAAATATATAAGATCCTAAGAAATATATGGAACACATAAAAATTTCTAACACCTTAATACTGGAACCCTAGGAAAAATAGAAAGAGATGTGAATTGTTGGCAATTTTTTAAAAAATGAAGACATTTTAAAAAGTGAAGACATTATTTCATAGTAGGTCACTTACTTCATTTCTGAGAAGCATGGTCAATTTTTCTTTCTCTTTTTTTTTTTCTTTTCTTTATTTGTGAGACTCATCTACCTTCAAAGTGTCGATTCTTTATTACCACCTACTGAAATCTTCCGCTGATCTCATCTACTAATTTTTTTTTATATTATTTGCTTCACCTCAAGATTTTCCATTTTTTTTTTATCTATGTGTTCTGACTCCTCTTCAAATATATGGCTTATGCCTGAACAAATGTTTAATTAGAGGAGGTAGAGATTTTGTCTGTTTTAGTCCATAGAATATATTTTTTAAGATTTTATTTATTCATTTGACAGAGAGAGATCATGAGTAGGCAGAGAGGCAAGCAGAGAGAGAGGGGGAAGCAGGCTCCCTGCTGAGCAGAGAGCCTGTTGTGAGGTTCAATCCCAGGACCCTGAGATCATGACCTGAACTGAAGGCAGAGGCTTTAACCCACTGAGCCACTCAGGCGCTCCCCACAGAATATTTTTAAACATAAAAAAATGAGATATTTAAAAATCAAAGTGGAAAACAATATAGTGAAATCAAATGAGAAAGTAATTTTATGTAATGAAAGTGAATCTCATTATAGATATATAATAGTAAGTGTACTAAGTGAGTGCACAAGAAGCTGGATACTTAAAAGTAAAAGCTATGCACTGTGTGTTGTGTGTAAGTTAGGAAGCACTAAATCCTACACCTGAAACTAATATTATGCCATGTGTTAACTGAAATTTAATAAAAACTTAGAAAAAGTTAATACATACATACAAACATACATACATACTGTAGGTGAAATAATGTAACCAAATTTAATAATAATAACAATAATAATATTAATAATAATGTAAAAGCCATGCTCATTTAGCAGAAGCTCTTCTTTACCTAATAGCAACAATATATTGAAATAAAAAAAGAGGTTGACAGGTTGACTTGGGAAAGCAATTTAGCATAAAATATAATTTCTCTAGTGATGTGTATATCATTTAAATTTTGTTGAATTACAGGCAATGATTGCCTATTATTCCAGCAATTAATAAATCTTATTTACTCTAAATTCAACAATATCAATAAGTCATTTTTTTGGACCACCAGTCAGCATGATTGACTTTCAGGCAACTGAGTAGCACAGTTACATAATAGAAACAGTCAGAAAACATGAGAGAGAAAAGGAAGGTACAGTATTTAGAATGCTATGATCAAGAATATAATTGCTAAGAATAATTTTATATGGAGATTTGATAACAACCTCACTATTAGACTTACGGAGATGCTTACTTCAAAACACAACTGCCTGGTCAATATTTTCACCAGAACTTTTTCATTAGTTGTTACACTAACCAAATTATAAGAAGAAAAAGAGTTATGAATTTTCATTTTCTTTTTTGACATTGTTGGTTCAATTCCTCTAGAGGTGGAGGATATATTTCCTTGAATGATGCAACTTTGGTATATGACTTAGTAACCTCTTTAATGGATTTTGTTTATTTTTATTGTATTAATCTTGTGACTCTCATTTCACTGGGCCCAAATTTTATACTTAAATATACTAGCTAGTTTTCAAATATACTACCTAGTTTTTCTTTGAATGCTACAATACTAATTTCTTAGGATCAATTGGTACAGTCATGATATGGTAAAATCCGTGTTTTCTGGATCATCTTAGAATTAGGTTACACATAAGTATTAAAAATAATATAAAATTTATATCAATGGGTATGCATAACAAAATGATAGCTGAAAAATGGTAGAGTTTAGGTTAGATCGCTGGGTAATATATACATCAGGAAAAGCAGTAAATATTAAAAAGCTAAATATATAACCAAGAAATTAGAAAATAAAGCACTAAAGATACATAAACATAAAAAAGGGCATGAATTAAGGTGCTGTAGGAGTGCTGACCATACTGACTCCATCTTTGGCCCTCCATCTTGTTCTTGTCCTCTCGCGGAGCTACATGTTCCAGGCCCCTTGGAGATTAATATGCACATACCTTAGAAAATGCCTGCCAAGGCTGTGATCAGGAAAGGCTTGCTCTGGCCCTCCATAAATTTGTTAAAGATAACACAGTTTCTTGCCTTCCTGACTCACAGATGGTGTCCTGAGATCTCAAGGTCAGCTATCTGTTAGGTGCATATGAACTCTTTGATCTCATTAGAATGCCTTCTGCGTGTCCCCTTGCTCTACAAAATCTATAGACCAAGGTCTGGACATTGCAGAGAATAGCCGTGCTGCTCTGTATTGCCGCCCACCTGGTCCCCTCTGTCGGTCGGTTATCCTGAATAAAACTGCATAAACTGTGTGGACTCACCTGTGTTGGGTTGAGGTCTCAAAGTGCCTTCTCAGTAGGGAGGACAGGTTCCCCTCCCCCATCTTCTAACAGGTACTGTTAAGAAGTAATGGTTTTTATTGTATGAAAATCTTTGGAGATACTATAGAAAATGAAAGAGATGAAAATCTATAGGGTAAAAAGTGAAGATAAGACAACAGATCCAAGGGAGACTAATACAATGTTGAAAATAATATGGAAACTTAATGTGAGTAAATTTTAAACGCTGAATGAACTTTTTTTGAAAATGTGACATACACAGAAATCAATTTTAAATCCTGAACAAGCTATAGTAAAAGAATTGGATTATTGGTGTAAAATCTACCCACACCAGAACCAGCAGCCTCAGTGGGGTTTACAGACATGTCCCCAAATATTCAAAGATTAAGACAAATATCCAAATTCAATGAGAATACCTCATATTAATATATACAGCATCATATGCCTCTTTGTATAAAACTAACATAGCAGAATAAAACAATCATGTAAGTATAATATGAAAAAGCAAATTTAAAGGGGAAAGTAATTTCTGAGCCATAGTACTACAAGATAAATAAAAGCTAATGGGCGGGGCAGGTTGGGTGGCTCAGTGGGTTAAAGCCTCTGCCTTCAGCTCAGGTCATGATCTCAGGGTCCTGGGATTGAGTCCTGCATCGGGCTCTCTGCTCAGCGGGGAGTCTGCTTCTTCCCTCCCTCTGCCTGCTGCTCCCTTTGCTTGTGCTGTCTCTCTCTCTCTCTCTCTCTAATAAAAATATAAAATCTTTGGAAATCAGTTATTTTCTTCCCAAGACAGTTACGAATACAAAGTTATAAAATAAAAAAAAATACAAAGTTATAAAATATAAAATGGTGGTCTGACTCCCTATATTTATGCCGCCTTAGTTGGGTAAATTTTGTTTATGTACTTATTTACAAATGAAGGTACCTTTCTTTTTTTAAATAGTTGCAGATGTATAAAACTTCCATGAATACTTCAGAGAGTTTTGGTAAATCAAATCCCACTCTCAGTTTCTCCTATTATTAAATCTTACCTTGCTGTCATACTTTGTCACAAATAATGAGAAGATGTTTACACATTATTATTAATGTGTAAGTAATGTACATACTCCAAATTTCTTTCATTTGAATCTGATGTTCTTTTTTTTTTCCATCAAGCTTATGATAGTTCTTTTTTTATTTTAAGATTTTATTCATTTATTTGACAGAGAGAGATCACAAGTAGGCAGAGAGGGAGGCAGAGAGAGAGGGGGAGGAGCAGGCTCCCTGCTGAGCAGAGAGCCCGATGCGGGGCTCAATCCCAGGACCCTGAGATCATGACCTGAGCTAAAGGCAGAGGCTTTAACCCACTGAGCCACCCAGGCGCCCTGGCTTATGACAGTTCTTTATTCTGATTTTAATAACATTCTTTTATTTTTTTATTTTTTTAATTAAAATATTGTTGGGGTTAATGTGGAACATGAATGTAGCCATAATACTTAGCTTGCTAAAATGTAACACAGAGGCTGCTGTGGGGGTGAGGGAAGGTTTTGGAGAAGGACATAGGCCTTTGGAATGCTGAGGCCTCCGTGACCACTCTGCGGCAGGAATGCTATGGGGAGTTTCCTTCCCCGAAGCTTTCTTAGCCCAAACAGCTGCCTTGTGACCTAAGATGTATGCATTACCCCTTAGTCTATGTTTAGCAGAACTCCTAAAACACACAGATTAGCGTATGGTATCTTTCCCCTTAAACAGATCCTCCTAGTTTCAGTAAGACTCCTTGTCACACAGCAGGTACTTGAGAAACAGTGATAAGGATGTGTGATTATCCTGAAGGAACAATAAAGGCGGGAGCAAAGAAGAGCAAAGGGTCTTCGTATCTGAGTGCTGACCCCCTTGCCTTCTCTCTTTCACAGCAAAGTTTGGAGTAATCTTTCACCCATCGGTACAGAGATTGCTGGTCATTCCCGGCAACATATATTATGTGTTTCAGGGGTACAGGTCTGTGATTTGTCACCTTACACAATACACAGCACTCACCACAACACATACCCTCCCCGGTGTCCATCCCCCAGTCAACCCATCCCCTACCCCCCACCCTCCAGCACCCCTTAGTTTGTTTCCTAAGATTAAGAGTCTCTTAAGGTTTGTCTCCCTCTCTGGTCTCATCTTGTTTCATTTTTTCCGCTTCCCTTACGATCCTCTGCCTTCCTATGTTCTTTGTTGTTATTGTTATCATTGTTCCGGATACCATA
The DNA here is from genome assembly GCA_028646535.1 of Procyon lotor. Taxonomy (NCBI): domain Eukaryota; kingdom Metazoa; phylum Chordata; class Mammalia; order Carnivora; family Procyonidae; genus Procyon; species Procyon lotor. The sequence continues at coordinate 11,503 of JAQQSY010003213.1, forward strand.
CTGGTTTTAGTTGCCATACATCCTTAGGCTCCTCTTGGCTGTCTTTCTCAGAGTTTCCTTATTTTAATGGCTTTGACATTTTTTCAGGAGTACTGCTCAAGTGTTTTGCAAAAGGTCCCTTAACTTAGAGATCTCTTTTTGATGGTGAAACAGGGGTTATGAAGACGAAGGCAACACAGATAAAGTAACATTTTCATCCATCATCTCAAAGATTCAAGCTATCAACATGACTTATCCTGTGATGTTAGCAATCATCTTGTGGCACAGTAGTCTTTTTTCAGGTGGCTCGGTATAATGTCATTCCCCTCCTCCATTTTGGTACTGCATTATTTGGAAAGAAGTCACTATCTGTAATCCACCATCAAGGACTGGGAGTTAAGAACAGAGGGTTAACATAGAGTATTTGGAATTCTTCTGCTTTGAAAATTGTTCTCTTCTCCCCCATTTACTTCTCTCTTGAGTCATTTATTTATATCAATATGGGCTGACGTTTATTTTATAGTATGTTGTAAATGTACAATATGTTCGGGTTTGACTTTTGAGAGGACTTTCAGTTAGTTGCTGTGTCCCTTTGACATACCTTTGGTCTTTTAAGAACTTCCTCACTTTTTTAGCATTACAAGACATTCCAAGCTCATATTGCATATTTAAAGCAAAAAGTCAGACATTATTAACCATTAACATGGGTGTTTTCATAGGAAATCCTAAGGGCTCCTTAAAACACACACACACACACTTAATGTAAAAATGTACATTTACCAATGATAGGGCATTATGTAAATTTACAAGTGAATTATATTTTTATACCAGCACCAGGCACAATTATATGCACAATATAAAAACATCATAAGTATTTAACCAACTATATGCAATACCTCTCTCTTGGGAACAATAAGGCATTACTGAAATATCTTTAAAAAGAATGAGATAAATGAAGATCTATGTCATGATCATGGATATAGAAACTCATTATTTCTAAGATAATTATTCTTCCCAAATTGAGGTATAGATTCAGTGGAAGCCCCATCACAGTTCTATCAGACTGTGTGTGTGTATGTGTGGTAGAGTGAGTGATAGACTGATTTTAAAATTTATATGGAATTTCAAAGTATCTACAACATCCACAGCAATCTTTGCAGAGTAAACGTTGCTATAGTAACATTACCTGTTTTCAGACTAGCTGCAGTGCTTCTGTAATCAAGACAAGATAGTACTGGTATAGTGTTCAATGAACATCAACAGCTAGATCAATGAACAACGTGATGTCTCTGGAAATAGGACAATATTTATATGGCCCTTCATTTTTCAATAACAAAAAATGGGGGAAATGAAAGTCTTTTTTAAGCTGGTATTGAAATACGTGTATATCTCTGTAGAATAAAATGGACCTTAACTTCGACTGTATAACATACTAAAGACAATTGAGCTAGGCTGTGGGCCTGAGTGAAAAACAAAACTCATAAAAGTTTCATAAAAAACATAGGAAAAAAATCTTCATGACAGAAGCATATGAAGATATCATAGACTATAGAAACCAGAAAAATTGATAAACAAGGCTCATCAAAAATAAAAATTTCTCACTACAAAGTAACTGCCAAGAAAATGAAACAGAATGGCTACAATATTTTTTTT
>JAQQSY010003214.1:0-13134 GCA_028646535.1 Procyon lotor
GTGTTACCCCGGGGACATCGGCTGCCGCGTCTGGAGAGGGACATCTCCGTACGACCCCCGTGTGGGTCTACAAACTCTCACGAAGGATTTCCGGAGAGAGTGGGCCGGACCGCACGGGGGTCCTGACCCGAGAAGCAGCCCGCAGGGAGGGGGGCAGGCGGGCTCGGAGTCCGTGTCCGTGTCGGGGCCTCCCGGCCGCTCGGGCGCACGTGGCTGGGCTCTTTCTGTCGCGAGGGCACTCGGGGGGCTGCCTCGGCACGGCTGTGTCGGAAGGCTCCCTTCGTGGAGTCTGCAATGTGCCCACGTGGCCGCACCACGGCCCCCCGGGTCTGACCCTCTAGTGTCCGGGGACGGGGGTCTGCCGGGGGTGGGGCTCTGCCGGGGGCGGGGGGGCTCTTCTTTGCCTTCCGTGGCCCCCAAGGCAGGGCTCGCCGGGCCGCAGGGTCTGCGTGGACCAGGGGCGGGAGGGTCTTTCAGGACCCCCCCGCTTCTGGCAAGGCCCCTGGGGATGCAGAGGCTGCACACAGGGCCGCTGGGGCGCGGCGCCTCTTCCTCTGTGACCCCGAAGCCCCTCCCACGAGGGCTTGGCTCAGAGCACATGTGCCGAAGGGGAGAAACGGAATTTCCAGAGGCAAGATGTCGGGATAGGGAAGGACCTGCAGCTCAGAGGGGCCAGACCCCGGGAGGCCATGAGGTCCCCTTTAGGAGGCGTGGCCGTATTAGCCTCTGACAGCTGCTTTTCCATTTTTGCCCTACGTGTCACAGCATCCAGTTTAAGTCTGACACTAATCACTGGGGGTCAGTGCAGACCCCGTAGACCAGGGGCTTGTTGCCCACGACTGCCCCTGTGTGGGATACTGGCCACAAGCCTCGTCCTCTCCCAGCAGGGGCCGCAGGGCCTTTGCACAGCCCAGCACCTCGACTGTTGTTCCTCTCTCACTCCCTGTTGCCTCTCGGGTGAATTTGGGTCCTGCCCTCTGTGTGAGCTCGCACACATCCTACTGCTGCTACTGTCGCCGGTGGTCAGTGTCGGTTCAGATGGCTTCCCATGCCCACCGTGGTCTCTGTTCCTTATTCCCTCTGGTACCTCTGGCCTCCTGCTCTGCTCGGCCCCAAGTGTATCCTTGAGACCCTTTCGCAAGCGGAGTCGCTAGGCACACTCCCTCACTATCTGTTTGCCCAATTAGACTCTGTCTGCCCCGTTCCTGGGAGATGTCTTCGCCAGGACTCTGGTCTGGCCAGAACCTTCCGTGAGCTCGGTGCAGACACCCCTCCCGCCTCTGTCTCCCACACAACCCTTTTGAAGATTTCTTTGCCTCTTTGATTTTTTTTCCTTGTATTTTGACCCAGTTCTATCTTGGTGGGAACGTCTTGCGTGTGCCCTCTTGGGGATTTGAAAGGATTCTTGAGTCAGTTCTGGAGAATTCTCGACGCTTATCATCATCCATCCAATCCCTGCGGCCACGGCCCGTCTGTCTTCCCCTCGTCTCCCAGCCTCCTCTCCACCCTGGCTTCTCCCTGCTCCTCCCATGGCTTCGTCCGGATACATGCCCACGGGGCTCACCCTGGCCTCCCGCATCCCCCCTGGGCAATGCCGTGGGCGGGGGGGGGGGCGAACAGCAGGCTAAGAGTCAACAAGAAAAGCTGTGTTTGATCTTCCTCCTCTTCCTGCGCATCCTAAGATGCAGAGAAAGTCTGCTCAGTGTGGCCCACAATCCAGGGAGCCCCGCAGATCTCCCGCGCACACTGCTCTCATTTGGTCACTTCTTGTGACGAGGTGTATTTATAGTCTCTGAGACCACTTCCTTCGGGGGGACGCAGACACACGTTCCCAGCTGGGCAGCCGAGCGTCTAAACAGAAACACACACACACACACACACACACGTGACATATGCATGGGACAGAATGTGACTCTGCTGAGGTCCACGTTATAAATGTTTCATGTCCTTCTGACCTCTGGGAAGGCAGGCTCCCGGCCAGAATGGGCTTGTTGGCGTCCCCACACCAGGAGACAGCAGGGCTGGGATCTGGTCGGCTCCGGACCGGCGGTCTCTCTTAATCCCACACAGCCCTAGAATCTTCTGTGGAATCCTAGGCTTCGCGTTGCCCCGATGTTGCCCGGACGTCTCCGTGCCGTCCAGGCATGGGAGGGAGGCATAAGTCTGCAGGCCGGCAGGAAGCTCAGAAACACCCACGGCTCTCCCATTGTCTGATTCAGCCCCGAGGAATGTGCCAGAGCCCGCGCGGAGGACCTTGGACTTCCCGTCGTTCCTGGAGAGTCACGGACGGGCCACGTCTCCCCTCCACTCTCTCTGACTGGTGTCACTCATTCCTTTCACGGGCAGTGTGCAAAGCTGGGGTTCAGTGTTGGCAATTCAGGGGGGCGCCTGGGGGGCTCAGTCGTTAGGCGTCTGCCTTTGGCTCAGGTCATGATCTCAGAGTCCTGGGATCGAGCCTGGCATCGGGCTCCCTGCTCGGCGGGGAGCCTGCTTCCCCCTCTTCCACTCCCCCTGCTCGTGTTCCCTCTCTTGCTGTGTCTCTCTGTCAAATAAATAAAATCCTAAAACAAATGTTCACAGTTCTGTCCGAGGCAAAGTCAGGCCTTCTGGCCTCGGGAGCAGAATGGGGTCTCCTGCTAAGTGATTCCCTATGAGGCTGGACATGTGGGAGGGGGCACTGCAGATAATCTGATTTGTGCAACTGGATTTGGTCACGATGCGAAATTTTCTAGACAACACACATCTGGCTTCCATATTGTCTGCTCTATTTCTCTTGGCCCCCTGGAGCCCCCGTCATTGTTTCCGTGGTGGTCCGTGGTGCGTCTGCGGCCCCGGGATGGACGGGCTGGCCCGGGCGGGGCTGCGAGGACCCGCCTGCAGGAACGCCTGCGGTCGCTCCCACCGGGAGTCTGGGCCCCGGAGACGACGGGGGGAGGGGGACGCGGCCATCCCCTCTTGTTACGGGCAAGTAGACGGTCTGCAGGGGAGACTCCCGGCGGCCAGGAGAGGCAGATCTGGGCTCCATACGGCTCCAGGAGGCTCGGGACACCTTATTTTGTTGACTCTCTGGGATCCTGGTGCGTGGGGACTCACCCGTGTATGGACGGGCAAGGGGAGGCTTACCTGTGTCACTAACCCTTACAAGGTCGCAGAGCAAGGGCACGTGAGTGCGGGACTCCGTCCGCGCCCACCAAGGCTGCCCATCCTCCTGCTGGGTTTCTGCGTTGGGCTCGGGGTGAAGCGACAGTGACCTTCCCTCGAGCGCTGGGTTTGACGTTCCGTGGTGGAGACTCATGGAGACTCATGTGAGGTCCGCCCCCTGCCCCCCATCTCCGGCCCCCCTCCAGGCCGTGTGCCCGCCAGCACCAAGCATCCTCACAACCAGAGGAGCGGTCAAGGTGGGGAAGTGGGCATTCTAGAAAGAGAAGCAATGGGGCTCCTGGGGGGCTCAGTGGGTTAAAGCCTCTGCCTTCGGCTCAGGTCATGATCTCAGGGTCCTGGGATCGAGCCCCGCATCAGGCTCTCTGCTCAGTGGGGAGCCTGCTTCCCCCTCTCTCTGCCTACTTGTGTTTTCTATCAAATAAATAAATAAAAATCTTAAAAAAAAAAAGAAAGGAAGAAAGAGAAGCATCCATGGTAAAAAAAAAAAAAAAAAAAAGTGCCTGCCCGACCCCGCACACTCCCTTGGGGGTCTTACTCTGCTGACAGCCCCAGGCCCCAGGCACGCTGGACATGAGAGCCCCACGCCTCCGTGGGCAGGTCTGGTTCTCAGCCGGTGCCTACAGCCGGCACGGTCGGGTTCCTCACGAGGAAACCAGATCGGACTGGTCGATGCGGCTCGCGAAGCTGGGTGGTCTTTCCTTCATCACATATTTACCCTCCATCACTCCGAAGTGGCGCGTGCATTCGCGCCCCTGGTTTCCTGTCCTATGTTCATCTTTCTCACACTCTTTTACCTTTGCTTGCGCTGAGTTTGGTTCCCGGAGACTTTGGAGGAAGGAGTCGGTTGGATGAAGGTAAAGCACGGAGTTCGGAGCACAGTGCAAGGTACAGAGCAAGGCAGGGTCGTCCTTCATTTCTGCTCCCTGGGGTAAAATGCTCTCCCGCTGCCTCCCTGCAATGCTGTGTCTTTAATGCCGGCGGGGTCGGGTCTACCTGCGAGGTACCAATGCATTTCAGACCCCACGGGCCTTCCGTAGGCGCACGGGCTGTCTTAAGTGCACGCGGAGTCAGAAAACGTAGCTTCGCTCTGTTTTGCGGAGCATTCCAGGAACGGCCTGGTCGTGCGTCCACGTGAGCACAAAGCTGCTGTTTTTAACCGAGCGTCCTTGGCTTCGGTGGAGACAGAAAATGACCTTCTGGGGATCCTTCCGAGTCTGTGCATCTCATCCTGGACTTGTAAGTTTCCGCATTCCTATGTGCTTAGGCATCCAAATTATTTATTTACTGAAGTATAGTCAGCGTCCAGGGCAGTGTGAGTCTCAGGTGTACCAGGCAGAGACTCAGCACTTCCCTGCGTCACCCGGTGCTCGTCACGGGGGCAGGTGCCCCCTTCATCCCCGTCACCTGCTTCCGCATGCCCTCCCCTCGGGTGACCAGCAGTGTGTTCTCTGTAGTTAACGGTCTGTTTCTTGCTTTCTCTTTTTTCCCTTGGCTTATCTGGCTCCTAAATTCCACATATTAGTGAGATCATATGGTATTTGTCTTTCTCTGTTTGACTTGCTTCGCTTAGTACAACACTGTTTAGTTCCAGCCATGTCACTGCAAATGGCAGGATTTTGTTCTTTTTGACGGCCGAGTAATATTCCATCGGTACATATGCCAGCTCTTCCGCACCCATCCATCCATCGACCGACACTTGGGCTGGTTCCAAGTTCCCTCGCGCACGCCGTGCAGCGAGCTGGTTGCTTACCTCCGTACCCCAGCTGTGTGTCCCCCTCCAACCTGCACCGAGCCAGCACTGTCGCTTGCCTGCGTGTCTGGTGATGTCTGGGTCCCGCCGACGTTGGTGTTCTCACCACCTTCATCTTTGCTACCTGGATCTCGCTGACCACGGCACACTGCGTCCTCGGACAGAGGTAGCAGGTGGCCCGTCGGTGGGCACTGCACATCCTGGCCGCCAGCGTCAGCGGTCGGAGGAGAAGACGGTGTGAGCAACTGTGCAAGCCAGGTGATGACGACCTCGATGTCACAGTAAACACCACGGCCGCCTTCAGCCCCGAATCTGTCCTTCCTTCCAGTCTTCTGGGCTCGTTGCTGAAAACAGAACGTTCCTCACGGGAGAGGCGCCGTCTTGGGATGTGGGACAGTTCAGACGATCCAGGACTGGCACCCACCACGCGGGGCGAGCGGCCCGCTCCCCCTCCCCCACCGGCCCACACGGACCGCAGCTGGACCCCGACGCGGAATGCCCCACTGAGCCCCTCCGGCCACGGAACGGAGACAGACGCCAGTTAATCACTCTTTAAAGTTTTGGGGTTTCTTGTTAAGGGGCGGTAGGTAAGTGGAACACGCGGGAAGAGGACCCAGGCCGGGGACGTCCGTTGGGGGGACGTTCCTCTGCAGAGAGCCGTGCGGCGCACAGGGAGGGCGCGTGTCCCCCGCGGTGCACACACATCAGCCACCGCCTCCTCCTGCTGCTCGGTGGTGACAAGGCCCGACCAGGCTCACGGGGACTCGTGTCTCCAGGGACACAGGCAACACTGGCCTTATTTGAACAGCTTCCCTTGGCTCATCTTTATTTTTTCTCCTAAAAAAGCACAGACTAGGAAGTGGGTGACAAACATTTGTGTGTCATCATAGAGGAAATAAGATCAATCCACTCAGAGGGTGAGGTTAGGGGACGCGGGCAAACCGTAGGTACACTTGGACGTGCCTGACTATGCGGGGGGCGCCACGTGCTGGGTTGGGGGTGCGTTTATCACTTGAGCGAAACTGCTTGCCCTCGGGGAACCCTTACCCCGGCTGGGAGAAAGGCAGGTCAGCGAGCACCCACCGGGGTGGGCTCCTGGGGAGGGGCTGGGCGGCGGGAGGTCAGCTCGGGGCGGCTCTCCCTGGGGTCAGCAGGGGGTTCCCCCTGCTGACCTTCGGGGCCGCTGACAGGTGCGAAGAGGCAGAGCGTGTGACCTCCTCCAGGGCCGCTCTGCGGACACCATAGGCTCACAGATGCCTCCTCTGTGTCCTCGCAGCTAGACTTCACTGCCGCGTCCTCTGGTCAGGTCAGCAGCCTGGCGGCCAAATGGGACGCACACAGACCTTCTCGCTGACGCTCAGGAGGTTTCTAGAGGGTTCCGTCAAGGTATGACAGCAGCTCCAGACGTCGTGTAGGTGGTTCAAGCATGAGGGAGGGACTGTCCCAGTGGCCAGCGGGGACGGCCGGCGCTGCCAACGTCAGTTGCCTCCTAAAACTAGTGCAAGGTCAGTCTCCAGGGTCGAGGCTGGGAGAGCAGCGGAGGCAGGAGCCGCTCTAGGTGGAAACCCCAGGAATCAGGGGCCAGGCCGCCTCATCCTGGCAATGCGGTCGGGTCCCAAGCGGGACACAGACGACGTGGCCACCCTATGACCCGCGGCTCCAGAAACGCCACGGGGTGAAAGTCAACACAGAAGCCGTCCCTGGGCAAATTTCATTCCAGAAGGAGAGGGAATGGTATTGTCTGTGGATGACATCACGATCCTCCTGGAAAACTGGACAGAAATGGGGGACAGTTACGGCGACCGAGTTCAGTAAAACAGCTCGTTAAAAATAAATGGACAAACATAAATGACTTCCTTATGTCATTTATGATCCTTATCATGATCTACAGGACAGCAAGGCAGTGAAGGGACTCTTTTCCCCAATAAAACGGTGCAGGATGAGCAGAGAAGCGTAAAATACAGTACACATTTCTTGAGAAACAAATAGGGTCTATATGAAAAAGAAACAAAACCCCAAAGACGTGCCAAGTCCTGTAAAAACCCAAGGTTTCTTGATTACGTCCGGTTCTTGTAAGTCTGAGGACGGCGGGAAGCAACCGGCGGTGGGGCGAGGGGTTGGCATGCCCAGGTCGGCACCGGGACCAGGGGAGCAGCGTGGCTGCCCGAGGGCATCAGTCCCCGCCTAGCAGGGTCTTGTTAACTCCGGAGGGACGGTCCCCTCGGTGAAGAATGGACGGTGTGGCTTCATCGGAGAAGGGACACCTGGGTTCCGGTGGGTGGCTGTGGGCAGGTGCAGGAGACCCGCGGGGAGAGCGTTTGGAAGGAGGATCCCAAGTTCCTGGGGGACCAGGTTGTGGTCTGGCCCAGGGAGTCCGTGAGCAGGTGCCCTAAACGGGTGGATCATGTCACCAACGACACCGGGGAGGGCGGTCAGCCTTCGCACATGCATTTATGTAGCATTACGCCAGGTACCAAATTAAAGTCTAAGTGGACGGAAGGTTCAGATTTGGTGGCAAAAACACCTGTAAAGCAACGAGAGAAAAACGCATGTTGATGTGATCTCTCGACACGATGGGGGGAATCCCTACATGTTGCTCTAGGTCAGAAATCATGACGTTGACTGGAGACGTTTTTAAGCGATGCTTCTGCGTCACCCGAGATAATATACAGATAGCAAATACAATAAATATGGAAAAAACCCTCACAACGTGTGTATGAGAGAGTGGGGGGCGACAGAGCTCCACTTTCTCCCCGAACACAGAGCCCACTGGGCGGAGTGTTTGTGAGCCCCGTGGGAGCGGTGGGTACCCAGGGACTGAGCTCCGTCCAGGAAGAGGGCACGCAGGGATGACGCCCAGCAGAGGTTCTTGCAAGAGAGGGAGCCGGATCACTGTCCTTCCCCACTCCCCTGCTTCCTTCAGCTGGTGTCCTGGACAGTGGATGTGATGGCCGGAGCTCCAGCATCCGAGCTGGCCCACGAGGTCCTCTTGGATGTGGACTCCACAGCAGAGGGTACAGGCAGGGCCACTGTGGGAGCAGTCAGCCGCCTCCCCCCCAGACCTCAGCACTCCACGGAGAGTTTAATTCCAGTCTTGGTAGAGCCACTCATCTCTGAGGTCTTCTGACACTCACCGTAAACAAGATGACTAACGGTGGGCTTAGTAATCTTAAGGAATTTTGTAGACTAATAGCCACAAGGAAATCTCTATGGAAAAACAAACAAAAATCAGGAAAAAAAAATTCGGAGAATTGTAACGGTACAAAAATACCATTCGTAGCTAAAAAAAAACCTCAATGTAAAGCAAAACCATGTCTTTAACCAAGTGTGTTAATCCATGTTCGAGTGATGCTTTCAAGGTCAGGAAAGAGGCAGGGCAGTTAGGGAGACACAACACCCTCCCCAACCTGCTTCTTGTTTTAATCGGTAGCTTCGTTTCTTGGGTCGATTGAGATGCGGGATTTTCCAAAACAGGTCCTGAAGGTATAAAATAAAGATCGAGAACAGAAGGCTCCCATTTTTGTGATTTCTGCTAAGACATCATCAAACTTTTCTGAATATCGTCTTCCTTGCTCTGGGCTCGTCTACCTCTCGTCCCCCAGTAGTTCTGCTACTTTTGTCCCTTTATACCCCAAATTACCAAACTGCTTTCCCATATTAATTGTTTCTACATGCTTACGCTGCATTCATGCCTCAGTCCTGTGACACCTGACCTTTGTCCCCAACCCACCACCGGAACTGTCCCTGTCTGTCTTTCCGGCTCACCTGTCTGTTGGACTTTCTGGCCACTTGCTCACCTTTGAGCTCGGACGGCCCCACCCGGCCCTCAAGGATGACAGCCCTGACCTATGGGTTCGTGCTCCGGAGATGCCTTCCTCGGTCCCAGCGCCGTTTAATAAAGATCACCTTGCTTGAAATACTTAGACTTGGATACATCTCGGAGGCGGGAGAGAGAGGAGGTGAGGCTCCAGGCCAGCCTCAGAAAGACGAGCTGGAGAGTCGGGCGCTCAGGTCAGTGCAGAGGTGGAGGACGAAGCGTCCACACGGCCCACACGGGTTATTTGTAGATCAGATAGGGGGTGTGTTGGAGTTGGAGTCAACAGAGGGAATGAGCGTCCTTGAAGAGAGAGAGACGAGCCGAACCAGGAGCAGGATGTAGAGAGGGGCAGACACAGCGAACAAGACGGTATGGTTGTGGGACGACTCCGAGGCGGGGAGAGGGGCGGGGGGCAGAGACCTCAGGCTGCAGGGGGCTCTGAGAGCGGAGGTGGCCTGGCCCTGCCCACAGCCACTTGGCTTTGGCGGAGAGGTGAACGTGGCCGCCAAGGCCCCAAGGCCCGATCGCACAGTCTAAGCGTCTTATGAGACAATGGCACATCCATTTCCTAAGTGTTGGGGAATTGGGGGCAAATGTTCATCTTCCCCCATCCTAGCACCAAACTCGTATGATTAAAAACATCTGAGCCGTAAATTCCATTGCAGAGGAGCCGGCCAAGGAAGTAAGTGAATAATTTCATTGTTATGTAGCTAAAGAAACAGGCTCACCATACTTTTTCTGTGTTTTAAAAGTAGAAGCCAAAGTGTATCATCTTGGGTCGGAATCCTACCAGAAAAGGAAAACCTGCAGAGTCTGGAGACAGCCGTACCTGAGCCCGGCTTTGGCGCTGTCGTTAAAGGCGTAGGACGGGCTACCTGCAGATGAGTTTTACGGGCCGTCAGTGGGGTGACGCATGGCCGCCTGCCAACTGAATGGGTTGTTTTCACCATAAAACCAGCTAATGAGCACGAAAGGGCTGCACTCTGTAGGACTTTTTTTTTTTTTTTTTTTTTTCCCAGGGAGTCGTGCATTCTAGGAAAATCAGGGCTTTTCTAGGGATGGAATTTTCGAGACCTCGGGCAAAGTTACTGTGGGAGGTGAGGGTGAAGAGCACTCTCTCTCCTCCAACGGCATCGTGAATGTTGCTTGAAGAGTTTCACCAGACGGTAGGGACTGGGGGTCGCCGATCAGCGCCCCGTGCGCCCCGTGCGCCCCCGTGTGCTCTAGAGACAAGAAAAATGCAAGACGAGATGCTTCTGGAGCGATTTAGCGTTGCACGTAGAGTAAACAAATCAGTCTACATCACATTTGGAAATTAGGACAGAAACCAAACCTAGTCCTGCATCCCAGATACGTAGGGGGCCCGAGTGTCAAGGAAACAATGAATGACATTTATACTAAAATGCTCCAGAAAACACAGGTGCTGTGAAATATCTTTGCACCATTGAGGCAATTTTAAAAAAAAATCACATATACTTTTTAAAATAAATTTGACTATATGTATATATGCAAAGCCTTCTGGAACATAAGGAACATTACATTGAAAGCTCCAGGAAAATGCTTTGCTGCCTACGGTATTCTAACTAAAAGGGTGCGTTGAGGACAAGGTGCAGAGCTGAATGAGGACTTTTGAAACTGCAACAAACAGCCTGACACAGGATTGATTAATCTCCCAAAGGGAAGTAGAGTTTATTTATGCAAATAGCAAATTATTGCCTAATACCTAAATAATCGTTATGAATTACATCGGAGTGTGGTTTTGTGCTTTAGTAAAATTCAAAGCAACAATACCGCTGTGGAGTCATGATGAGGATCGCACACGTTGGAAGCCTTGGCATTTTTAGCTCATACGCCTTGTTGATAAGGAAAAAAAGTGCAAGTTCGGGAAAAAGCGCCTTGATTCTCTACTTGCTTCTCTGCATGGCGGGATTTGGGAACCGTCTCCTGGTAGATTGCTTTAGTGTTTTCACTCCCAGAAGCTTTCTGAAGCCTTACTCTTCAAAAATCATCTTAAAATAGTTATTTCCACGTCCTCTAGGCTCGGGATCGAGCATAACATCACACACGCTGTTCTGCGTTTCATTTTCCCTCCAAACAGAAACACACGCTGGACTCATGCCGCATAAGCCACGGCGGGATCGTGAACTGAGGACTACGTTTTGAGGAACCGGGTGTATAAAGAATTCCCAAATCGTCCTTTTTGATTTCAGTGAGATAATTTTACAGAAATAACAACAGAAGACCCAAACAAAGAAAAACACAGACAGGGCGTTCTTTGGGACCATGACAGGTGCTACGTCTAGCCTCGGGGACGGTCCCTCTGGGTCCTCCCCAGCTCTTCCCCACAAGGGGCTCATCGGGTCTGGGCTTCGTCTCCTTCCCTCTGCCGCCCCCTACCCCCTGCCTTTCCACACCCCACTCACTGTCACGGTGACTGTCCCACTGTTGGTCGTCCCCTAAAATACGTCCAGTGGTGGCCCCCTCACACACGGAGAGGACTTAGATACATACACCTCCTCTGATTTATTCGGAAAGTCACTATAAAACACTCCATGTCACAGAACATGATAATTCGGTCCAAGAAGAGAGTCCAGCGAATTGGCTCAAACGATGGATTATAATCTATATGCGGCCCCTCTGAGTCATTTTATTTCTGCTTACCTGTATTCCTAAACATTTCTAAAGCGGAGAGAAGCTACGTTAGCATGAAGAAAGCCCTGCTCTCACACACCTGCGGCCCAGGGATTTTGCTGCGATGCATTTGTTCTGGAACCACAGGGACGCTAAGCTGGGTGGGGGGTCTCTAGAGACCCACAGCCGTGGAACGTGTCCTCGGAGAGGAAGGGTCCATCCGCTACACGCACGCTCCGCTGGTCCACTGCGCTGCTTTCCTGAGCCTCGCGGAGTTCATTGCTTCCCCTTGAAGCCTCCCCAAGGGCAGAGCTGGCTGACGAACCTGTGGCAGAAAGCCGTGTGGCCCACACGTGGCCGGAGATGGGGGGGTAGGGGCAGGGGCGCAGGGCTCGGCTGTCCATCTTACCCACCCGTGGGACACAGGGACTCATAGCCGCTGCTCAGTCCTTTTCTCTCAAGGAGCAGGAGGAGTTTTGGAATTTCATTAGCCCAGCTTCCCTTAATTGGACTTAATTGCCTTAATTTTACCTTAATTTGACTCCAAGTCGTCATGGAATCTTGCTTCCTATTTTTATACTCGAAAAGCTGTCCGTAGGCTGTTTTTCCCACGAAATACAAATTGAGTTAGAGACGAAGCTGTCCCTGGTTATAACCACAACGGGGGAATGTGCCTCGGGCTGAGGGTTCCGGAAAAGTGAGTGTGCGTGTGGGAAAAGTGGAGCTGTCAGCCCCCTGGGCGGGCCGTGCGAGCCAGTCTCCCCCAGCGCCTCACTGTGGGCCTCACGCACCGTCCAAGACGTCCGCACGGCTGCACCTTCTCAAGGGGAGGGACACGGTCTCAGGGGAGGGAGCAGGAGGGACACACACGACCGACCCATAGCCGGACAGTCCGCTCAGGTTTAAACGGGCATCAAAGGCTACTCAAGGGAGGACATTGGTCTTTGCAAGCCAGCTGCTGCGCAAACCAGGCATCCAAATGCTGGGAAAACTGAGCCTTGTTCCTTTCACAGCAGAAACTCAGAAGTCACTCCCGACCTCCACGTCAAGCATGAAATTACAGCTCGCCTTCAAGATACCGGAGAAAGTCTGTAGGACCTTCGGAATGGCGACTGGTGTTTAAATACAACATCGGGAGTCAGATCCATGAAAAAAGAGTTAATCGTTTCAGACGACTGAAAACTGGCATGTTTCTGGGAAGCATATAGCACACAGAATGCTCAACCGTAGCACAAACCGACAAAAAGATAGCAAGCCCCGTGAACGTGTGCCCATCACAGAGGCTCCAGGGAGAGAGGAAAGCACATGAAAAGCATCCCAACGTTGTCAATCATCAGGAAAAAGGAAACCCAAACCATAGTGCGGTCACACTGCACACCTGTCAGGACAGCTGAAGGCACTTTGGGAACACGGCGGAGCCAAATGCTGGTGAGGACGCGGGGCTGCGGGAACGCACGCTGGTGGGACCATCCCTCGGAACTCTCCGCTGACCTTGGACACACGCCGCACGACCGAGCACCTCGGAGCTTTGGAAGAGAGACTCGCTCACGCACAAAGCCCGTGCGTAATCGTTTCTGGCAGATTTATTCACCCAAACCAGACACTGTCCGGTAAAGGCTGAATGACAAGTGCGGGGCATCCACACTCAGCAAGAAGGAAGGGCTACTAATTCACATTATAGTACCCGTGGTTCTCAACTCCAAGCGAAAGGATCCAGACCCAGTAGGCTACCGGGGGGGCGTGGTGGGGGATAGAGGGGCCAAAAAACAGATGA
>JAQQSY010003215.1:0-13134 GCA_028646535.1 Procyon lotor
TCTCTCTCTCTCTGTCAAATAAATAAATAAAATATTTAAAATAAATAAATATCATTAAATGAAGTCTAATTACCCAATAATCTTTTTTTTTTAAAGATTTTATTTATTTGACAGAGAGAGACCAAGCGAGAGAGGGAACACAAGCAGAAGGAGCGGCAGAGGGAGAAAGCAGGCTTCCTGCTAAGCAAGGAGCCTGATGCGGGCCTCCATCCCAGGACACAGGGATCAGGACCTGAGCTGAAGGCAGACACTTAACTGAGCCACCCAGGCGCCCCTAATTACACAATAATCTGAATATTCTATTCATTCATTGAGTTAACAACTATGCTTTGAGTGCTTGAACTATGTGAGTTAACAAAAAGGCAAGGATTTCTACTCTCAGTGAGAGTACATTTAATGAGGAAGCCAGGTATTAAATGATAGGCCTTAATAACCACAGTAACTATTTTATATAAGCCATCACATGCTTTAATTATAATTTATATAGTATGTGACATGGTGACACATTCTATAGAAAAATGTAGAAGAGGAAAGAAGGTTTAGAAATGCTAGATATGGTAGAAGGGCAAGTTGAAGTATTAACTGACTGTCTGCCTCACCCATACTTAAAAGTTAGTATCTGAGCAAAGACCTGAGGGAGGTGATAGAAAAGATCAAATGGATATTTGGTAAAGGAGAGAATATATAAACAAAGACACCAAAGTAGTAATGTGTCTCCCAACTAATATGTTCAAGGAATAGCTAGGAATCTTGTTGGAGTGGGATGCAACAAATACTGCTATGATTTTCAATATGTACCAAAGGCATTATGTACATTATCACTGGATTTTGAATTTTATAAACTGAAAACTTCAGTAGTTCATTGTATTAGGAAATTGACTTTTCATTCTTTCTGTTAGTCTGCTGAATGTAACTAAATATTTATCCCTATAAATATAAAAGCTGTATTTCTATTAATTTTTCTGGCTATTTGCCCCCAAGAATATAGCATTATTTCCTTTCAATCCTGCCTATCATAATGTACCTTTTCTTTGGTAGTTTTAGTTCTGTATTTTGTGCTATAAATTATGACTATTTTTCACTATGTTTTTTAAAAGTTTATTTTCTATTAATCTCTAGACCCAATGTGAGGCTTGAACTCATGACTTTGAAATCAAGAGTTGCATGCTCTTCTTTTTTTTTAAAAGATTTTATTTATTTATTTGACTGTTTATTTATTTGACAGAGAGAGAGAGATTACAAGTAGGCAGAGAGGCAGGCAGAGAGAGAGGGGAAAGCAGGCTCCCTGCTGAGCAGAGAGCCTGATGTGGGGCTCAATCCCAGGATGCTGAGATCATGACCTAAGCCAGAGGCAGTGGCTTAACCCACTGAGCCATCCGGGTTCCCTGAGAGTTGCGTGCTCTTCTGACTGAGCCAGCCAGATGCCCCTGTCTCAATTTTTTATCTTGTTTCTGAAATACCTACCACAAATTAAAAATACATTAAATGAATAAAATATTTCCATACATTTTAAGGGAAGGAATTACAGACCCAAAATATCCAAATAATTTTTACCTATAATTTTACCAATAAAATCAGTTGAACCAAGAAAATGACTTTTATATAAATAATAAATAAATTGAAAGTAAAAAAAAAAGTCTATTGCAAAAATGTTATATAATGAGTATTTATAGCATTTTGTACCAAGGAGGCAATAACTTAATACTGATTTGGTGAAGGAGGGCTGTGAGAGAGCCATTCTTTGGATGGTGATAGAGAATCAGATGAGCAATTTTCAGGCAGACATTTATGCCTTGAAGATTATGGGTATCTTATACTCAAACTGCTCTTAAAAATAAATGTATAATGCCAAAACATCTTTAAGTGAAGGTAAAGTGGGGTGGGGCAAAAAGAAATTAAATATAAGAGTACTTCAAAATATGTGGAAATAGAATCTGAGTAGACTGCAGTGAAGCTACCTCTTTATCCGGCATGCTAGGATTAGGCATATGAGAAAACCATTTTGGGTCCATATAAATATGGTTCACAGTTCAGTTTATTCTTTATGATACTCTCTGACTAGAACTAGCTGAGTCAAATAAAGTATCAAATATATATATTCACCTGAAATAGGTCAAAATCACCACTTCTTATAATTATTTAGTAAATTTAAGGACAGAAAAAGAACTCACTTTGAAAGGTGGTGTAAGTTTTTCAGATCCATTTTGGCAAGAATTCCCAAGCAAATACTTTAAAATATTTTAAATACTAAATTGAGTCTGCAGATACTTCCGACAAGATCCTTGAAACTCATCATCCTTTAAATGAATGAATACATACATGTACTTACATACATATGTATATGTATACTCATGAGTTTATTGAAACTTTATCCAAAATAAATTAGCAAATCAAAGATTCAAGAACTTTTCTCCTAAACTGTTTTTATTTTCACAAATTATTATCATGTATATTGACCTAATTCATCTTCATTAACATCCTAGTTAAATGCATCCTCAAATCTAGTTTATTTGTATTTATTGGTTGGAAAACAAATCCTTTTTATTTTTTAGCTTTTGATGATAGCAATGTTAGAAATTCTAAAGTCCAGTGCTTTAAACAACGCCAATTGAAGTCATAAATGCATGTTTTTTCTCTTATATGCATGAGTCTATTTGGGTAAGACATAACTATAAATGTATCAAGTGTGTACTCTGATTTTAGACTCTTTCCTTCATGTGCATGAGCTCATGTGCATGAGATTAACCAAATTAAGTACTCTGAAAGAATAAACTTACTAATAGATATGCAGTGTCTGTTTGCATAGATATGTACAGACATGTGAATGTGTATATGCTATATCCCTCATGATACCTTTTTCTATCTTTTCCTGGGGTAGGATTCCCATGGATGTTCAAAGGGCATCAATTACAATGGCCTCACTTACTGGACATTGTTAAAGGGCTTTAGGCCCTCTGTTGCATTGGTACTAAATATTGGAGATTGGATACTTTCTTTTGATCTGATGACTTGGCAATACCTTGTGCACAGAGGGCACTGAGGAGCAGTTAGATATTTTCTAGCAGCCCCTATAAGAATTTCCTGCCCTTCCTATTACCCATAAGAAACCTTATTATTGTCCTCTTCTTTTTAAAATTTCATTTTATTTGTAAGGTGTTCCAAGATTTATTGTTTATGCACCACACCCAGTGATCCAGGCATTATGTGCCCTCCTTAATACCGACCCATCCCCCCACATCCCTCTACTACAAAACCCGCAGTTTGTTTCTCAGAGTCCACAGTCTCTCATGCTTCGTCTCTCCCTCTGATTTCCCCCAATTCACTTTTGCATTTCTTCTCCTAATGTCCTTCATGTTATTCTTTATGCTCCACAAGTAAGTGAAACCATAGGATAATTGACTTTCTCTGCTTGACTTATTTCACTCAGCATAATCTCCTCCAGTCCCATCAATGTTGATACAAAAGTTGGGTATTCATCCTTTCTATCATGGAGGCATGATAATCCATTGTATATATGGACCATATCTTCTTTATACATTCATCTGTTGAAGGGCATCTTGGCTCTTTCCACAGTTCATTGATTGTGACCATTGCTGCTATGAACATTGGGGTACATGCAGCCGTTCTTTTCACTACATCTGTATCTTTGGGGTAAATACCCAGTGGTGCAATTTCAGGGTCATAGGGTAGCTCTATTTTTAGTTTCTTCAGGAATCTCCACACTGTTTTCCAAAGTGGCTGAACCAACTTGCATTCCCACCAACAGTGGAAGAGGGTTTCCATTTCTCCACAACCTCTCCAACACTCGTTGTTTACTGTCTCGTTAATTTTGATCATTCTAACTGGTGTAAGGTGGTATCTCACTGTGATTTTGATTTGAATCTCCCTGATGGCTAATGATGATGAACATTTTTTCATGTGTCTGTTAGCCATTTGTATGTCTTCTTTGGAGAAGTGTCTGTTTATGCCTTCTGCCCATTTTTTGATGTGATTATCTGTTTTTTTTGAGTGTTGAGTTTGAGGAATTCTTTATAGATCTTAGATATCTGCTTATTGTCTAAAGTGTTAATTGTGAATATCTTCTTCCATTCCTTGGGTTGCCTCTTTGTTTTGATGACTACTTCCTTTGCTGTGTAGAAGTTTTTTATCTTGATGAAGTCCCAAAAGTTCATTTTCACTTTTGTTTGTGAAGAAGTATGTGGTCTATTCTGGAGAAAGTTCCTTGTGCACTTGAGAAGAATGAGTACTCTGTTGTTTTAGGGTGGAATGTTCTGTATGTATCTATGAGATCCACTTGATTCATTCCATCCATTTGAATGTGTCATTCAAAGCTCTTGTTTCTTTATTTATTTTCTGCTTTGATGATATATTACTGAGAGTGGCATGTTAAGATCCCCTACAATTAATGTATTCATATCAATATGACTATTTATTTTGATTAACAGTTGGCTTATGTAGTTGGCTGCTCCCATATTGGGGGCATAAATATTTACAATTGTTAGATCTTCTTGGTGGATAGGCCCTTTAAGAATGATGTAGTGTCCTTCTGTATCTCTGACTACAGTCTTTAGCTTAAAAATCTAATTTATCTGATATGAGAATTACTGTCCCAGCTTTCTTTTGAGGCCCATTGACATGAAAGATGGTTTTCCATTCCTTCACTTTCAGTCTGGATGTATCTTTAGGTTCCAAACATGTCTCTTATAGATAGCATATGGATGGGTCCTGTTTTATCCAGTCTGCAACCCTGTGCCCTTTTATGGGAGCATTTAGGCCATTCACCTTGAGAGTGATTATCAAAAGATAAATTTTTATTGACATCATGTTGCCTGTTAAATCCTTGTTTCTATAAATTGCAAATTTCTGTTCTATGTAACTCTAGGTTTCTTTCCTCTTTTATAGAACCCCCTTAATATTTCTTGTAGTGCCAGCTTGGTAGTCATATACCCTTTTAAACCTTGCCAGTCTTGGAAGCTCTCCAATCCATTTTGAATGTAAGCCTTACTGATAAAGTATTCTTGGCTGCATGTTCTTTTCATTTAGTGGCCTGAATATGTCTTGATAGCTGTTTCTGGCTTGCCAGGTTTCCGTGGACAGGTCTGATGTTATTCTGATGGTCCTTCCTCTGTATCTAAGGAATCTCTTCCCCCTAGCTGCCCTTAAGACTTCTTGTCTGAAATTATGATTCATGAATTTCACAATTAAGTGTCTGGATGTCTTTCTAGACTCATTGATTTTAGGGGGTGTCCTTTCTGCCTCTAGGACATGAACACTTGTTCCATTTCCCAGATTAGGAAAATTTTCATCCAGAATTTGTTCAACTATATCTTCTAGTTTTCTTTCTTTCTCCACTCCCTCAGGGATCCCAATAATTCTGACCTTGAAACGTGTCATGGCATCATTTATTTCCCTAATTCTGTGTTCATGTCTTCTAAGCTGTTCATTCCATGCCTCCTCCTGATCTTTCTTTTCTATCAGTTTGTCTTCTAGATCACTAATTCAATCTTCTGCCCTGGTCACCCTGGCTGTTAGAGTATTTAGATTAGATTGGATCTCATTGATAGCATTTTTAACTTCTGCCAGATCGGCTTTCACTTCTACTCTTAGAGATTCTATGTTGTCACTAATGGTCTCCAGCTTAGCCATTGCCTGGATATTGTTACCCTAAATTCCCTTTCTGACATGTTGTTTATGTCCATATCCAATAGTTTTGTGGCAGAGGGCCCAGTCTCTGAATTTTTCCTCTGTTGGGTGTTCCTCCTCCTAATCATTTTGGTGAGAGGTGGTTGAGGGGATGTATAACTAAATATATCAACCACAATCCAGGAGATTAATATATTGTTTTCCCCTGATGTTGGTGTTTTAGTTTTATGAGGACCCTGTGGTGGTTATCCTCTTGTTCTTGTGGCCTGTCTTCTGGGGGAGGGGACTGCTGTGTTGTTTTCCCGTCAATCTTACTTGGGTTGAGTCACCCTGCCCCCTATCAAGGGGCTGGGCTCTGTGGTAACCAGTTTTTCAGGCTTTTGTTCTCTGGAGGTTTTTGCTCTTTGGCCACTTTTTGCAGCTTTTCAGAAGGTCAGAGCAAAGAATCTGTATGTACCTAGACTTCTGCCTCAGAAAGAAGCCTCAGAATGTTACCCTCTGGATGGTACAGAGCACACAGTCTCCCACCCTGCAAACTCAGCTGAACAGTGCAACCTCCCAAAGGTGGTGTACACCCCAGCCACTGTCCCAGTGGTCGCCTGGGGCCCCCACTTGTCTCTGCACCCCCGTGCTACTAAAACCACGAGTGATATTGGTCTAGGGAGCCTGTTTCTGGTGGCTGCCTTTGCCAGGACTGCTGTCTGGGGTCCACTCCATGCCAGATGCTCTCAGACCCCATGGCTGCACACGTCATGGAAGGCTATGGGCCATTGAAGTCTACTGGCAGAAGGATCCCAATGAAAGTTCACATCAGGTTCTCTCAGGTGTAGGCTAGGTGCACTCAGACCCTGTGGCCTCACAGGTTGCAGAAGGCTGTGGGCTGCAGAAGGCTGTGGGCTGAGAGATCCTGACCAGAGTTCACAATGGTCTGTCACAGGCGCAAGTGGGAGTGCACCCAGCATGAGCGGTGATGCAAGCAGCAGAAAGCCGAGGGTTCAGGTACTATGGACTGAGGACCCTGTCCAACTCCCTCTGGCACAGGTGGTCACCAGTGGTGACTGTTCTGGGACCATGGGCTTAGGCCTGTGCCCATGACTGCCTGATTCTACCAGTTGTCCCTTAAGATCTTTTGCTTTTTTTTGAGTGCTTTTAACCAGACTCCAATTTAATGCTGGTCCCTAATCACTTGGCAGTTTCATATTAGTGTATTATTTCCCAATGGGTTGCTTTTGGTGGTTCCCTCCCCCTTTCTGTTTATCCTCCAATATTAGTCCAAGTGGTCCCACTCCTCTTTACCTCTCCACTGATGTCTTCTGCCCTTGTAGAGGTCCAGAGGTATATAATCTTACATCTCAGGCTGATTTCATGGGTGTTCACAGTGTTCTGGTAGATATTTAGCTCACGTTAGGGGACCAGTTGAAACAGGGTCTCCTACTTCTTCACCATCTTGCCCTTCCCTCCTACTGTCCTCTTTCTAATCATTTTCATGCACCGCTTGAAATTTCAAGGAATAATTTCATTATTATCATTTAATATTTTATTAGTATTGTATACTATGTGTTCAAATTAAAATTTCTTTTTTTTTTAAGATTTTATTTATTTATTCGACAGAGAGAGATCGCAAGTAGGCAGAGAGGCAGGCAGAGAGAGAGAGAGAAGCAGGCTCCCCACTGAGCAGAGAGCCCGATGCGGGGCTCGATCACAGAACCCTGAGATCATGACCTGGGCTGAAGGTAGAGGCTTTAACCCACTGAGCCACCCAGGCGCCCCTCAAATTAAAATTTCTTAAAATTCCGGTTAATAGCAAGAGAAAATAGAGAACAGAATAAATACATATAATAAGGAATATTATTTGGTTACTATGATTATTTTATTATTTCACAGTATCATAAATGGTTTGGTTCTAGATTAACTGTTTAGCCTAGTTCTCAATTAAGTTTATATTTCAGTAGTACTTGAGTACAACTCAAGTACTTGAATCCTCATTAAGAAGACAGTCTATCTTCAAACTCATGTTCTATCCTTGCTGACCTGGCAAATTTGAGTTTCTTAACGTCTTCAAGATGCAGTTCTTTTCCCTCTAAAATAAATGTAGTGCCTACTGCATAGCTTTTTTAGGGTTAAATGATATAATAATTGGAAAGTACTTAACATGGCATAGACATGGGACAATTATTAGTTGTTGTCACTGTCATTGCTGCTACTCTTGATGTTGCTATCTGTCTTTAGAAAGCCTCAATTATTAGAGGCACCTGGGTGGCTCAGTTGGTTAAGCTTCTGACTTGGTTTCAGTTCAGGTCATGATCTTTTGAATCATGGGACTGAGCCCCAAGTTGGGCTCAGCATGAGCACTGTGCTCGGTGGAGACTTTGCTTGAAGATTCTCTCCCTCTGCCCCTCCCTCCGCGCATGGTATCTCTTTCTCTCTCAAATAAATGAATCTTTAAGAAGAAAGGAAGAAAGAAAGAAAGAGAGAGAGAAAGAAAGAAAGCTGCAGTTATTAGAAAAAAAGCTTCCCTTCCTTCAAGACAAAAATCTTAGATTTGTAAATTCTTCTTTCTCTTTCCAAGAATGCTTTAGTTTGATGAGGATAGTCAAAATGAAGCTAGATATGTTTTAAATAATTATTCTACTGGAGGTAATATATATTTTAAGGTTTTAAGATTATTTGCAATTTAAAAAAATCTATGAGTTAATGGTTAGGTGGTTATATAATTTATTGCCCCAACTAAGACTTATTTATTTATTTATTTATTTATTTATTTATTTAAGATTTTATTTACTTATTTTAGAGACAGATAAAGAGAGGGAGCAAAGGGAAGGGCAGAGGGAGGAGAGAATCTCAAGCACATTCCCCACTGAGCACAGAGATTGATGCATGGCTTGATCCCATGACCCTGAGATCATGACCGAAGCTGAAATCAAGAGTTGGTTGTTTAACAGACTGAGCCACCCAGGTGCTTCCCAAAGTTATGACTCTTTAAAAAATAAGAATGGTTATTATTAATTACACAGGAACCATAGCCAGAATATATGATTGAAATTCACTTATGTAAATATATACTTTTAAAAGATGAAACACTAGTGGGAAATTTTGTAATGTTCACCCTGAAAGTATCTGTTATGGTATTACCTATAAAAGACTAGAAAATAAAAGAAGCATGTGTCCCTGTGCTTAAATTTTTCTCATTACAAAAGCAATATGATTTGGGAAATAATTTTAACTATAGCTCCCTGAAATTTTCCATAGGCATTTCCATAGTTTTATAAGAGAGAAGAGTAGATCTTAGAATACCAGAAATGAGAAGAAGTTTAGAGAATGTTCACTGCAATCTCTCATATTGTAGATGAGGAAGTTGTGATGGAAATATAAACTAACCTAAAGTCATATTATTGTTGGAGCCCATCTTCTAATCACAGGCCATTTTTTAGCTACATCATGTATGTCACAAAGACTAACAGGAGCAAAAATGTAGACCAAATAAATGAAGAGGTAACTCCATATTTCACACTGAGTCATTTGTTATTGAGGGTAGACACAGAAAAGTCACATGAGGTGAGGGTTAAACCAAAACTATGCTCCGATTTTTCATTTCTCGAGGGAGTAGCAAGTCATAGAGTAGTTCAAAAACAAGAAAGCAAGTAAATTAATAGGTGACCAACTTGAAGAGAAGCCCAAAATACTGTGGATTGCAAATGGTGGCTTAAAGGAACAGTTATATTTAATTTACTGAAAACAGTTCATTCATATGTAAGTTTTTATTATGTAAATATTTATTACTTATGCTATTCCAGTCTATATTTACACCATAAAGATGTTTTTTGATATGATAACATTCATATTTTAAGCATCTGGTTATATTTTGGTTTATTAAAAGACAGCACAGAGATTACCCAAATGAAATAGAATTACTTTACAGTAGATTACTTTACCAAGCAAAATGCTATAAAGACCATTTTAGTTCCTCTGAAATCTTCTAAAGTTGTACTACTCTACATTATCAAATTTGGAGACATGATATTGGTAAGATTTCATGGTAGGCAAAGCATGTGAACATTTTACCTTATATATACATGAGATATTGCCTTTTGACACAAGAAAATCTGAGGCACAATTTCAACTTGGAGTTTTTGTTATTAGTTGTATTTAATAAATGCCGACTTGTAATACTCACAGGACATCAAATTACATGTAAAAGTGGAAAATAATATTGCACATATTTAAATATGGAGTAATAATTAATCACCTATAGATGAATTTGCAGAAGCAAGCCTATTTGTCTATCTTTCTTGCTAGAAATATGCATACATCTTGATTTTTATACTCCTAAATGATTGATAAACATATATATCCCTTGTGAAAAACAATGTAAAAAGAACCATTTCACATTCTGAAAAGTGCCACAAAGTCTTTTGTTTCTTCATTCCTTTTTGTTATTTATGTTGGAAGAGTTTTCTCTGAATACCTAGGACTTATGATGATTTAAAAAGTAGAGTGCAACAAGGTATATTAAAATATTCTATTAAGAGTATCTGAATGTTATCTAAAATTTAGTTTAAAAAGAACAAGCAGGGGTACCTAGGTGGCTCAGTTGTTAAGTTGTTAAGCGTCTGCCCTTGGCTCAGGTCATGATCCCAGGGTCCTGGAATCCAGCCCTGCACTGGGTTCCCTGCTCAGTGGGAAGCATGCTTCTTCCTCTCCCACCCCCCAAGCTTGTGTTCCTTCTCTCCCTGTCTCTCTCTCTCTCAGTCAAATAAATAAAAAATCTTTAAAAAAAATAAAAAGAGTAACCAAACAAGAAAGTGAACAAAATAAGAGTAAGAAATTTAAATATCCAAAATGGATTTATTCCCTTTTTCCATAGCCAAATTAGAGATGTGTAATAATGCTTTGTTAAATGATTCACTGGGAGTTACTTGTTCTCACCACTCACAAGGAGGTGAAAACTCACAGCTTTCTTTCTTTCTCACAACATTGAGTTACACAATTGTTCTGCTTTCTTTGGGAGTTATCTCTCCAAAGGTAGCTGGGTAAGCACAATGAAGCAATGTGTAGGCTAAAAAACAGTAATTTATTTAATGAGGTCCAGGAAAACACATCTCAGCAAACAAGCACTCAGCCCATTTGGAATATTGCAAGTGTCCACAGTTTTCAAGAGATTAAGTCAAATATTCTTAACCTAAATAGTCTTAATTCTAGCTTGTAACATTGCTTAACATTATAATGTTATAAAGGAGTGACCTAAACAGACACTCAAAATTCTATATATTCATGTAAGCTTTTTTCCCCTTTGAGTAATTGTTTTGAGAGGTGTTAGTGCGCTAAATCTCTCAAACTATTTTTGAAAATTTCTTTGGCATTTTTTTTTTTTAACCAGAACCTGCCAGAATGTTCTTTTGGTTACAACCAGCTCTGTATATTTTAAAGATAACTTTCACTTTCTGAAATAGCTAAAAATTCTTACCAAAATCTACAACCCTCTTCCAAATCAAAAACAGTGTCTCTGAAGTTTTGAGATTAATTTATTTGTGTGGGTCAGAAGTTCTGTCTACTGTTAATTGTCAGTGACTTTACGGTGACATTACAATTCTAATAAAGGTGACCCCAGACATAAAAGATAAATTATTATGTAGTGGTATAGATTTTTTTAATTTGTAAGAAAGTTCCATGCAAATTCTTTTTAAAATAATCTCATTAAATACATACAGGTAAATCACATATAATCATAAATGATAAGAATACTTGAGGGCAGCAGAACAATAAAGCTGCAAATTATC
This sequence comes from Procyon lotor, assembly GCA_028646535.1. Classification (NCBI taxonomy): domain Eukaryota; kingdom Metazoa; phylum Chordata; class Mammalia; order Carnivora; family Procyonidae; genus Procyon; species Procyon lotor. Next base: position 11,421 of record JAQQSY010003215.1, read on the forward strand.
TAAGAAATTCTATCAGATTCTAACTTTGAACCAGCATGTGCAGATTTTCCTATTAAGAAAGGGAGGAAGAAATAAAGATTTATAGGTTATCACAGTTTTATTAATAACATTGAAAAATTAAAATGATCTAAATGTCCAGAAATAGGGGATAGATAATTATGTACTCATTTAAATACTTATGAAACATATACATGCTGTAAGAAATTGTTATAATAATTGCAAAAATCAGGACATGAACTGAATTTACAATATAAATGCACCAATTATTTATGCTAGAATAAATAGATGCAATAACAGCTATTTCTGTGGTGGGAAAGAGAGGAGATTGTAGATGATTTTAATTTTTTTTATTTATACACTTGTCATGATGTATTATTAGCAATGAACCTGTCTTCTTTGCATAGTTGGGGGAGAGAACAGCAGCTGTGATTTACTTAATTTTTAAAAGGAGATAAATAAGAGGGTTAAGGTATAGGTACTGACTCCATGAGTTCAAACCTTGTTCTAGTAAACAATTTGTGTATAGTGTTGTGGATTATTTGAGAAACAACTCAGTAGACAAAGTCACTGTCAAAGCTCCTGGAAAAATTGCAAGGGCTTAAGATAGACCTTAACCCCTTTAGTGCATCTCTGTCCAACTTCTCTAGTTCTTCACTCTGACTACCCAAGCCCGCCCCATTGTTTTGATTGCTTTACAAAGACAACCCAGTCTCTGTTGCCTCTCTCCCAGATAAAACTCACTTCATTTAGTCTTACATTAAATTAATTTGCAGAAAAGTCAATATTTTTATATGGAGTAAATAATTCCTACTTAGTAGCAATGAATGATAGGCTTAAACATCTGGGATGTGTTTGCTTACTTAATGAAAAGCTTATTATTTCTGGCCCAAATAATCTTTTATTGTATCTATTGAATCTTTTATTTCTGTGTGTCCCTGAGTTTGCTCTTCATCTAATTGTCTTTGTGCTATTAAAATTCATTTCTAAAAACTAGGGACAGCTGAGTCAAACCATCTAGGCCATATGAGTCTTTTCACATAGATTGCTCCTTAAGACATATCCATTATCTTATTCCAGAGTTTTCACTTGGGTGTTCAAGAAATTCTTCTTCACAGCAACAACAAAGCAACTAATCTCTTCCTTCCCACCCTCCCATTAAAGGCTATTTACCTATTTATTTTTTAAAGTTATGTCTACTGAGGTATGATTTACCTTTAGAAAGATTCACCAGTTGGAGACTTTTTCTGGTCAACAGAGAGTAACAGGGACCAAATTTGCTTTTTTTGCCTAAAATACAACTTAAAATCCAGGTGAGGGGGGATGACAAAATGGTATTTAGGCACTGTTCATCAAGCCATGGAGGACTCTAATGTATGAGAAAGGGGATACAAAGTAAGTGCTAATGATTAACTCAAAATACTGAATGGACATAGTCCCAAGTCATACCCTAAGGTAAGGGAAGTTGGAGGAGCCTGTCAGGAATTTTTTGTTGAGGGAATGGAATGGAAAAATCAGGAAGGACATACAGATAAAGTTTGCAAGGCAGAGAATGGGAAAGGAGGGGAGATCACTGCAGAAGGAGTTCTGAAAATCTCAAGAGACCTCTTCAAGTGTTCAGATAAATAGTATCACCACATGCAGCTAAGAACACAACTCAACCCCACAGAAATAACCACTCAAAAGAAACAAAAGGAACAATCACCTGGCTCACACA
>JAQQSY010003216.1:0-13133 GCA_028646535.1 Procyon lotor
ACAAACCACGAACAACTGAAGACCAGGAGTCCATTTGAGGAATATCTCTTGATCAGCTTTCTTAATTAAATGCTTGCAAGATGATTGGTATATTCAGATACGTAGTTCTTCTTGGGCTAGATATGATAATTTGTAATTCCTAGAATATCCTGTTAATAAAATTTTCAAGTATATTGATGTATAATTTTCCATTTTATGTAATATTCTCTAGAGAAGGAAAAACCGGAGCTTCGTTAATGTGTCCTACTGTAACAACTTGAGACTTGCTCACACATCAGTTGTAGGTAATAGCATTGACCCCATGAGCCCTTGATGAGACTGAATACAATTTTGCATTGTGGTCTCTGTGTGGTTAGGACTTAAAAAATACCTGTGATTGGTGACTGGGTCTTATTTTAAACATACTCTTTGCCTGGTTCCTCTTGAGGTTAATACTAGAATTCTTTAAAGAAAACCTTTTGAGGTTCATGCTAATTTGAGGCCATTTGCTTTTTCTGTGTGTTTGTGTGTGTGTGTGTTCCCCCATCCCCCACCGTTTTATTTTTGAGGGTTAATGTCAAAGTTTCTCAACGCTGTATAATCAGAACTTGAATTTCCCTTTTGGCTTAATTACTTAAAATTATGCTTTAGAGAGATTTGTGTTTTAATTTTCAGTTCATTTAGTATGATGTATGGGTTATTTCTAACTAATGAATTTTTTTATGGGATATGGACTATACTCTCTTTATCACAAGGGATTTATTGAGGTTTCACTTTGTGAGGTTACATTTTACTTATTTCTTAAAATAATGAGGAAAAAATCTTTATTCTGTTTGAATGGTACCAAGTATAAGATATACTGGTGAAAGTCATTAATTATAAAGTTAATGATTACTTTCTCCATTCTCTAAACCTAACAAAAAGATTGAAATTCTGATTGCTGAAACAGTAATTAGTTCTGGCTGCAGTAAGGGTATGGACTGTTAATTAAGAAAAACAAACCATGGAACAGATTTGAGTACAAACAGACCTTAGATTTATAATGGGTTAGGATAATGTGGAGAAGAGAAAAACAATATAAAAATATTTGTATTCGTTTTCAAAAGGTATGATGAGCTTTTTACTTAATAGGACTTTAAATCACCTTGGGCAATTTTCTTCTATTGTATCTGTGAGTATTGTTTTTGTTGCACCGGTTCAATTATGCTCTTCAGGAACCCATATTATCCATATGTTCAATTTTACTTTTCTGTCTTTCATATATTTGAACTCCTTTATTCTTAAACACATTGGGAGAGCAACTTAGAATGTTGCCTATTTGTCTCAGATTTGATTTTTCATGTAATATTTACTTGTTGACTCCAAAATGAATCTTACTGTTATCTTTTTAAAGGCAGTTCTTTAGGAATGCTTTTTTTTTTTTTTTCATTAATTTGTTACATCTCTTAAAATTTTTCTCCTCGGCTTTATTACTTTTTCTTAGCATTATTGGGAGCATGTCAGTTTGTCGAAATTTTCATCTCCAAGCTTCACACTATTGGTTAAAGCATTTGTCTCACTTCAATCTTGTCATTATTTCTTCTTTTTGGCTTGTACTTTATTTGAAGGGACCTGATGCTCTGTTTTGTCCTTTATCTACGCTTGAAGAAAATGCAGATTTTGGTTACCCGCCAACACACAGCATACATGGCTAGCACCATTCTTACTTGTGATGTTCTCCTAAACTTGCAAAGCACACCACTGGAGGACAGGTTGACAGGCATGACTTCTGGTCCAGTGCCTGCTTCACACAGGAGCCTGTGTACCACCAAGGTCCACCATGTATATCCTGCTCCCTCGCACCTAAACACTCAGTGTATGGAGGAGAAATTAGGTTGAACCAGGGTCAGAATAGCCACCTCATACCTTCGATGTCCTCTGGAAAGCACACACACACTCTTGCTCATAGTGCTCCAAGTGTTCATGGGTAATAGGCTACTCCTGAGCTGACCTTCATAATTTTTCTCCCACCTGCTGATTATACTTAGTATTAATCAGTTGTGCTTACTCAAAAACCTCTTAATTCCAATTATGTAAATGAAATGATGTAATCTGACTGAATATCTTGTAAAGCGATAAATACATTTGGCAATAAAGAATATTTCCTATGAGAGAGATGGTGGGAAAGGTAAATTGATAACGAAAAATGCTGCCAAGCGATCTCAGCACGAGAGCTCAAAGATGGTAACCGCTGAAAATCTGTCAAGATTTTACTACATTGTTTTCATGAGAACATTGAGTTTTAAAGTGTTCCTTCAAGAACTAAAACTTGAGATTATGATTACTGTAATCATTCTAAGAAAGAAGAGAGGGAACTCTAATTAGTGGGTTCATTGTCAAAGGAAAGGCCCTGGTGTACTCTTTCAAAATGTTTGCAAAATACTTCATAGTTCAGTTAAATGCTTTAACAAAGGTTTCCCTTCGCTGGTTTTCTGCTTTGACCAAAGAATAGACCAGATTTTACCAAACGCATGAGCTTCTGCACGTAGTAGCTATTGGTGATCCTTGGCTTCAACTAAGCACTTCTTTATCTTACCCCTTGTATTGCGTTTGGTTTGTGGGGTTTAACCTCAAGATTGCAAAGTCGTACCTCTGATAAGCCCCTGTGTTCTCTGCCTTGCATTTTCTGGGGGTTGGGAGATCTTAATAAAAGTCATGTGACATAAAGAAAAGAGCGTAAGCCAAGATAAATGCACATGTGCAGTTGGTCATAAATGACACAAACACAAGGAGACTTGTCGTAAGCATCGTTCCCCTCCCCCAGCGGTCACTCCGTAAGGAAAAATGTGAGGTACAACCAAGATTTTCTTGAGGAGAAAAGTTCGGAAGGCACACTTGATGTGATAGGGAAAATGAATGAACTCAAATGAAGTGCGATGCAGTGGGAGTTCTGTTTTCAAGCTGTAAACTCATTTGTCAACATAATAGATGGTATTTTCTATGTGGCTGACCTGTTTGGTCTGTCATGAACTTGGTTGGATTAGACAGCTTCCCTCCTCTGCAGACTGTGAGGAGGGTGGTAAATGAAACGGGGGGCTAAATGTTGGGTGCATGTGGAGAGCTCAAAAGTGAGTGCTAAGAATCTGAGTGGATGCACATCATTTGTGATGGAGAGAGCTACAGAAGAAATGATGATATCCAGGCCTCCTTGTGCTATGGTAACAACCACTTATCTGTGTTCACGGAGAACTTGCTAGAACATGAGAGGGTGCAACATCGATAATAATACAGTGTGAGAAATTGCTCCTAACAGCTGATGATGTCTGTTGATTTTTTTTTTCTTGGTTATTTTGGGAACCAACTTAATAAGAGTTCATTGTTGAAAAGGCATAGGGATAAAATGGATCCTAGATGTAAGCTTGCAAATGCTTGCTTGTTCTGATTATGGAAGCTGACTTGAATTGCATCTTTTCCTCCTCGACAAATGGCGGTTGGATTCATTGTAGAGGATACTCACATCTTTTACTTGTTAAGGATGATGACAATGGGCCCGTTTTTAGTTTGTCTCTGTTGGTTGCCATGGTTGCCTAGGATACAATGACTCCCAGTTACCATGGGCACCCCACTGGCTAGGGTTGAAATGCTCTCGATCAGGATGCAACTGCATTTCTGGGAGTAGAGACTGCCTTAAACCACATGATTGGAAGTTTCAAAATGGAAGCATTAGAAACGATGAAATAAAAGCAAGGACTCTTCTTGCCCAAGAAATGCATAATGTGAAAGGGTAAGGCAGCTATTTGCAGGCAATAGAAATAGCACTAAAATTCATTAAAAAAAAAAAAACAAAACGAAGAAAGTGGGAGGTGGACAAGGGACAGAGACAGCAGGGGATTCAGGAGACAGGAAAGAAGTTACAGCCATGATTAAATAATTGGGATCACATGAGTGGAACAGAAATTTTCTTTTTAATGGGTTTTCTTAGGCTTTACCATTAATGGAGCTGATTTTGTTATTCTGTTGTGCATAGGTTCGACTTCCTTGCACCTCTTTACCTCTCTCTCAGTGTGTGTCAATTAAATATTAAGTGTATTACTGAAGAATTCATGATCTTGAAGAACGTTTGCTTCAGCTTTGAATCAAGTTCTCCTCTTGGCTACAGATTTCCCTGCTAACATTTTTTGTTTCATGGGTGGCTTTCATTTGCCTTTTGACTGTTTGCAAATTTCCTAGGCCTTCCCTTTGAGCTGGTTTCCATTACCACGATCCCCCCCCACCCCTGTCCCCCACTGTTATGGAAAAGAGGAACCAGTATTGTTACATGAGAGAGAGTGAATATAAAAATAACTGAAACGAGGAAAAAATGACTGCAGATCTAATATTGATAGAACACCCCAAATAATTGGGAAATATTTAAAAGATCAGAGAACTTAATAAATGGGGAGGTTCTAAAAATCAGTCTATAAAAATCAATAGATGTCCTCTATATAAGTAATGATTAGATAGAAAATGGAATTGAAAGGAAGGTCTTATTTCTGAAACTAATCAAAAAGGTGCAATCCTTAACTGTAAACGTGACAGAAGTTGTGACGAGCTATGAAACACCTGCTTTAGACTTGAAGAGTGCCAGCTTGGTCTAAACTAATTTATACATTGATCCAGTTGCTCGAAAAATAGGCGCAGTGTTTTTTTGCCCCCTGAGAACCGGAAAAGACGGTTTTTGCCCCCTGAGAACCGGAAAAGAACTCTCTAGAGTTCATCTTAGAGAGTAAAATGGGCACCAGCAGCTAGAGGAAATGTGAGGGAGAAAAAAAAATACAGTAGGAAAACCCTAAAACATAGACTAAAGACAGCTACATGTGCATGATGGAAGAAATAGAGGAAAGAAATAAAAAGTGTAATAACAGGGATAGGGTCGACAAGGACACAGGAACCCCGAAATCCTAGGGAATTAACACAGCCTTTCTGCACGGCTCATGCTCAGTGTTGATTTTGGGTCGGTGGAGCTCTAGGTCATTGATCAGGGACCCAATCCTAGGTAGGCTCCCATAGGTCCTAGCAGCAAGGTGAAAGAGCTTGGGGAATGACCTCAGAGTTACTTCCCCCTCTCTCATCTTGAAAGGAATATTTAGGTCAGGCATGGCATTGGTTTCCTGCATGGAGGCCGAGAAGTCCTGGCTTCTGTGCCCCCAGGAGATTGTAGGAAAGCGTACGGAGAGGCATCAGACATACTTGCAAATGTATGTGGGAATATAGCTTGCAGTGCAGGTACTGCTCAGATCTATGGGGCCAAAGGATATTGCCTAATGGTTTTTGTGTTTTTTGTTTTTTTTGTGTGTTTTTAAGATTTTCTTTATTTGACAGAGAGCACAAGTAGGCAGAGAGAGAGGGAGAGGCAGGCTCCCCGCGAAGCAGAAAGCCCGATGCGGGTCTCGATCCCAGGACCCTGAGATCATGACCTGAGCCGAAGGCAGAGGCTTTAACCCACTGAGCCACCCAGGTGCCCCTGCTCGATAATTTCGATTGGAAAACATTCTTAAGTGCTAGAGGTCAAGGGAGCAACATTCCTTTGTCCTATACCAGCAAAAACTGCAAGTGGGGAAAAAAACAGAAAAGAAAAGAAAAGAATTTCTTGAAGGAAGAGGGATATTTGCTAATCTGGGGAGGACCAAGGGCTTTGTAAGCTGGCCACCAAATTCATAAAGAAAAGCGAAACTACCTAAGAGAAAATGGTGCGAGGTTTCAACTGGCAACTTGGGAAACAAAAAGCTAACAGGGCCAACCTCAAAGTCATGCATAATGAATTACAGTTGAAACAAGAAGAAAATGCCCTCGTTTTTCTTTTGAAGAAAAAAAAAAAAAATTTGGTACCAGGTACTGGGGAGTATTTGGAGAAACCTGCACGTGGATTTCTCAATGTCCGGTGTACACGTGGGTAAAAATTGATTTTTGTAAGAAAGAAAAATGCATGTAGTGAGACAACTGTTAGGAATTTACCCTGTGGACATACTTGTGGGGGAAAAAAAAACTGTCCCAGTGGACAGTGTCCATGGTATCAACAGGAGCGATAAAGTGTCCCTCAGAGGGAACTGTATGAACGAAATAGGCTTTACTGATCATGTATAGATGTATCAGACAGAGCTTTCTTTTTTTTTTTTTTTTTTTTTTAAAGCTTTTATTTATTTGACAGAGAGAAACACAGCGAGAGAGGGAACGGTAGTGGTAGCAGGAGAAGCAGTGGTAGCAGGCTCCCCGCCGAGCAAGGAGCCCGATGCAGGGCTCGATCCCAAGACCCTGGGATCATGACCTGGGCTGAAGGCAGACGCTTAACGACTGAGCCACCCAGGCGCCCCCAGACAGATCTTTCAAAAATGAAGTAGATTCATATGTGTGGCTATGTAAAGATCTTAAAATGACATTACATGGAAACCCAAGGCCCAGAAAACTAGTAATATTACTTACATGTTAGAAATTACATATTAGGAACATGTGTGAATATTTACATCTATAGGTGAATTACTTGTCATTGTATATTTTCTTGCCCTTTTGTTTAGAACTGAAAGAATCTTGGGGCACCTGGGTGGCTCAGTCGGTTAAGGGTGCCTTGGGCTCAGGTGGTAATCCTGGGTCCTGGGATCGACACCCCCTGCCCCCCTCCCCACATCAGGCTTCCTGCTTAGCAGGAAGCCTGCTTCTCCCTGTTTTTGCTGCTTTCCTCACTTGTGCGCTCTCTTTCTGTCAAATCTTACGGTTCTTGTAATGTTTTTTTTAACAGCAGCGATTGTTATAGAGAATGTCATATGGAATGTTTCTCAGGGTGTTGAAGATTTTCCTTCTTTGATTTTTATTTTATTTTTCAAAGACTTTATTTATTTGACACAGATCACAAGTAGGCAGAGAGGCAGGCAGAGAGAGAGGGGGAAGCAGGTTCCTCACTGAGCAGAGAACCCGATGCGGGGCTCGATCCCAGGACCCTGAGATCATGACCTGAGTCAAAGGCAGAGGCTTAACTCACTGAGCCACCCAGGCGCCCCGATTTTCTTTCTTCTAAAGCGATTTTACTGACCATATACATGAACAAATTTCTTTAAGTCCTCCTGAAGTTTATGTGGTTATTCTTAGTGATTTTTTTTCTTTCTTCATATTTAACAAGCACAATTAATTTTCTCTGCATGTATATGAAACAACCAAAGGAAAACTTTTTTTCCAACATTATTTTTCAAGTATGAAAGAGAAATAGAAGGAGGTGAAACTAGAAACTGAGAAGTTGCCTTCAGAGAGATGGAGCTCTGCAAATCTGGAATCTGTTTTCTCCTTGAATATTTTGTTTGTTACTTTCCCAGCTTTAATGAGGTGACATGGCTGGAATTCGGTACATACAGTGTACATCATGCTAATATGTACATAAACATGCTGAGGTGACGAACAGGGTCACTTTAGTCAATACACCGACCCTCACACATGGTTACCATTGTTTGCTGTGTGTGGTGAAAATCAGCCCATTTCCAGTGTACGGTAAATGATTGTTGCCTAGAGGCATTATGTTGTACGTGAGCTTCCTGAAATACCATCTTCTTAGAACTGAAAGCTGGTGCCCTTGGACCAGCATCTAACATTTCCCCTCACCCCCAGGTCCTGGCAAAACCATTTTACTCTCTCCTTTCTGTGAAGGTGCCCTTTTTTTTTTTTTTTTTTAAACACTGTATTTCCTCTCAATTCCAGGAAGTCTCAATAAATGATCTATTTGACGGTCAAAGTTCCGTGGATTTACATCTCTATAAAGACTGACTTTTAACATCTGATTCAGCAGGTGAAGACCTAGATATCTAAATACTCAAGAAGGTCTATTTAGTGATGCATTATTTGTGAGAGCTCGCTGATAAAAACACAAGTGTTTTTTGGTCAGGCACAGGTGAAATAAAGCCAAGTAAAGCCCTAGGACAGAGGTCTTGAGAGCTTAGGAGAATAAAGCTGGTACATGTACTTAAATGAAAAATATCAAGATTACATTGCTTGGCGGGGGGGGCGGGGGTGGGGGGAGAAAGTAGAAGAAAAGAGTGTATCATGTGCTATCCTTTGTTTGAAATGGAATTATGCCCTCCATGCCTGCAGGCAGGGTGGTGTGTGTGTGTGGTCTGCGAGAATGTGTAGGTCACTGGTAACCAGGCATTGCTTTGATGTGAGTGGAATGAAGATAGACCTATTTTGTTTTGCTTTTGCTTTTTTTTTTTTTACAGTGTTTGCTTGCTTTCGGCTTTTTGGAATATTTCCTTTTTAAAAAAGTGGCCCAACTCGCCAATCAAACACATTGTAGTCTGTGTTTATTACCTGAGGCATATGAACAAACAAAATTAAGGTAACTACACCTCGGTTTTTGAAATCATGAGTTTCATTAGCTTTCTGTAAATGGGCATAACTGTGCTTTTATTGTGTGGGCAGTCATTATCCTCATCACGCCAAAATTGTATTCCAATTTTTTCCTTTAAAGTCAATTCTCTGATAAAATGAATACCACGGAAAGGAAAAAAAAAAAAAAAAAAAAGAACAAACTCTGAAATGGCATGAATGGCCGCCCAGCTAGAAGCAGAGTTCTCCCTGGCATCCAGGGAGTGCGCCATCCACGCTCTCCACCCCCTCCCCCCCATTATTGTGGGCAAATCACGCAGGTTGGTCCTGCTTCCTGGTCTCCATTGCCTTGCAGGTGCATGAATGCTGTTTCTCAAATAGGATAAAAACCTATGTGAGGGGCCTTTACGTGCTGATGTTCTCTTTCAACCTAAGGAGAAGACACTGATGATTTCCTAGTGGCAATAGGGTGGTGGTCTAGAGATGTGTGGAGATGAAAAACTGAGCTGTGAGTTGGATCTCAAGATCAGGTAATTTTGTACTCTGTTACTCCATAGGAAGAGAGAAGGACGGCTCCCGAATAAAATCGAGGCAATTGTAGGGTCCCTAGAGAACTTGGAAATCTTGTGGAGGCTCCCCTAAAAAGTTCAGGGGCGACAAGGCGCTCATTTGCAGATGCCCTCTCCATACCCCACCCTCCAACACTGATGGAAGATGCAGGGGTGAGCGAAACGCCATTAGAAGTGATTAACTGTGTTTTTAATTTCTTAAACCTCACCTCTTTAATTTCAGTTTTAATTACAGTGGAAGTAACGAAAAGTGAAATAAATTGGCTTTTAAAAATTACACGCGTACACACACACACACACACACACACACACACACACAATTTTCCTGTGATGAAAGAGTTTGCTGGAAAGAGATAATGGCATTAATTACCTTTTTGCTGTACTTGTCACATCCCGTTTAGCTTTCCCTTTGGCAATGACCTTTCTGTTCGGTGGCTCTGGAAAATAGGGCTATCGAGTCTCCTTTCGTATCCCTGACATCTTAAGAGCAAATGATAAGTGATAGTTCGGGTGGCTGCAGGGGTAATCACAAACACTGGGATAATGTATGCAAATCGCATGTGAGAGAAATTATAGATAGGTCACTGCTGTTTTGATTCATGCCATTTCTGTGGTGATAAAAGAAATTGCTGTTAATTACCAGATTATTACCACCCTTAATTTTGATAATTCTAGGCTATCAAACAGTGTTTTGAAACACAAATCATATTAGCTAATATTTTCCAGCAAGATGCAGCACGGCGTTGCTCCGTCATGATCCCTGCAGGTCCCGTGCGAGGGGGTGTGCACGCGTGTCTGTGCGTGTTTGCGCACGCACACACATTGGACAAATGCATAGCTCTTAAGGAGTAGCCAAGGATTATTCATGAGTCCTGGGAAGAGGAACAGTTTCCTTTGCACTGGCCAACATTCCTATTTCATTCCCGGAAAGGTTCATTCTTGAATCCTTCTGCAGAAATGTGGCTCCTCTTGCCTCTTGTTCTGTCTCCCTGCCCCTCCCCCCTCCCGGAGAGGTGAAATCAGGAACCAATGAGAGGAAGTTGGGGCATATAGGAAAAACATAACAAATCCTCAAAGTTAGAACCTGATGATGCATTGCACTTAGAGGCTGGTGTTACCGCTGTTGTTTGCGCCCTAAGTGTTGGACAGAAACATGGAAACTAACCCAGTAGTTGAATGGGTTAGATTGGACTCAATCTGTGGCTGGCTTCACAACACTCATCTGTGGAAGGCTGGATTCTTCCCCAGGACCTGGTGGTGATGTGGATCCTTTCCCTGGTGTCCTTGGTGGATACCCCCACCCCCTGCCCCGACCCTTAATCATCGTGTTAGGTGTTGAGCTAGAGCTGCCAATCCTTTTAGATAATTTCTTAGATTTCACTGGGTGGGGTTAAGGTAATTTACATTCATGGTGCGGAAATTCATGTCTTGTCTGACTATCATGATGGAGTTTTTTTAAGTGTTCATGGGGGAAGGTGGCACTTTTTCAGAACTCACTGACCAGGCATCAGTTGCTGTGTTGCTAACTGATGAAGCCGATAGGGGGGAAAAATAGACAAAACTTGTTGGTAAAATAACACATGAGTGAATCCACACACCTCGTACAAAGACGCCCAAGTGAATGGGCAGTGTTGCTCCTCAAAAAGGCATCTTAGGGCTTACAGAAGCTCCATCTCTGGCTCTCATTTCACAAACCCCGATCTTCTTCACCTGGTAAGGACAAGCAGGCTGGGCCATGACTCCTGGGTTTCAGGACTGAGAGCTCTTGACCTTTTTATAGCAAGCAGGTTGTTCAAGGGGAGATTGAACTCATGCATTGTTGATCAGGGAACAAATGCCTTAGAATTCCGGGAGCAGAGAGGGGATCTCCGTGTGACAAAGGGCATTCTTACCCGTTTTTTCACCTAGGCTTGCTGATTGTATGTGTTTATTATCGAATTCCATATTTTCTTTAACGTGAACCTACCATACCCTGGAGATAAGAAAATTCTCCAAGATACAAATCCCTGGATTCAAATCCTTTGGGATCCTTAGAGTGTCACAGATGATTTATACCTTTGAAAATTTTATCATATAAATTATTAAAGGACTGGTGCCCCCCAAAACCTTTATCACTAGTGGGAAGTTTTCAAGAGTTCCTCCTTGGTCTCCAAACATGGATAGACATTGAGTAACTCAGATTTTTTAAAACTTCGATTTTTTTGGTACCACTGTGACGTATAGTGTAAATACAAAACAAATTACTGCTAGTTGTTTAAGATGTAGGATCATCTATAAGAGCAACGTTGTCTTTTCTCTAAATTAAAATCCCATTTATTTAAACATAAATGGTGTTTTTGCAAAATTCCTCTTAGTGTAAACTGGGGAAAGGATAGCATGAGGCTTACAAAAATAACTCCCCCCATCCCCCGAACCTGGGTCCTCAAAAGAAATATACCCTGACCCAAATGGGTCTCATTAGCCCATTGGGAAGACTCTTGATACACAGTGTCAGGTTTGTCTGAGAAATCATGTGACTAGAGGAAATAAATAGGCACCTCACTTTTCAACGTGAACTAGAGAAGTCAGTATAGTGCCCAAAGGGAAGGCTAAGGAAAAGCAAACGTTCCTTGAGACAGTGGTTATAGACAGACATCTCACTAGAAAGTGGAGCTTTCTCCTAGATTTTCATGGAGGCTCGTAAGTGACAGAGGATTTTGGAAAATTGGAGTGTGAGTGCCATAATCGGATACATTTTGATGTGGTTTGATGTTAATGTATATATTCTAGAGATCAGTATTAGTAGGGGAAGATCAATTAAGAGAACAGTCTCCCCGGAAGGTAAAAACTATATTTACTTTCAAAGATTGACAGATGAGATTGAGTGCAATCAATAAAAAAAATAACGTCATACCTCAACACTATTTCTTAAGCTTTAGAATATATGGTAGTCACTGTAGCAGCATCTCTAAAATGCAGATTCTTGGGTTCTGGACTCCAAGGCTTTGATTCTGTGGATCAGGACAAGGGCCCAGGAACTTGAAAAATTGAAGTGTCTGATTAGTGCCCCAGGTGATGCTAATGAGATGACTCCTAGACTCTTGGTTGGGAACATGGATCTAAGACAATTTTGTACTGGAATTTTCTGGACTAAATGTGGTAGAAACACCTATCAGCCATATATATATATATATGTATATATGTGTATGTGTATACACACATACATACACATACACACATAAATATATACAGACATATGCACAAGCGTATACATAAATATATTGAAATACCAATTGAAGGATCACATGAAGAAATTCAAGAAGTTTAGCCACTTTTATAGCCTTCGTTAATGCTTTCTTGGTCTCCATCACTAGCACAGAGCCCATGAGGTAGAATTATTTCCATTACTGAGACGTTGATGCCCAAGTTACCTTCTGGAATAGAGAACACTGGTAAACCGATGGTAGGAATTACTTGCTCACAAGCTTTATTTTTTCAGGGAGTCTAGCTGTGTTCTGTGAAATCCTGATTCTCGTTCAAGTCTCTTGGTGTTGGGGAGGATTCCTCTTCACAGAGTTGTGGTTGTGCCTAGGGATCTCAATGAGGCAACAATGTGCTTCTATGCACTGCCCAAGGAAAGCAGAGCAGATGCCATGATTCCTGGAACCGTGGGTCCTTCCCGACCAGCAGTAGTACAGCACCTCCTTCTGCCAGATGTAGCATGAACCTCAGATGTCCTAAAGGCACTACCTAGACCTTAGGAATCTGTTACATTATTCCTGAAGAGTCCCAGTTAGGCGATCACCTGAGACTTCTCCCAGAGTAGTTGTCAGGCAAAGCAATGTCTTCACTGAGGAGGCAACTCGGGTTTTGCTGATTTTTGCAGGGATGTTCTCCTCAGAGTGCTGAGGGGAGGTTAAATAGAAGAAAATACTTGACAGACCCATCCGCCCCCGTCTCTGTTTTCACCCTGTAGGAAAAAACCGTGGAGAGAGACAAAGTTAGTCCAAGAGTCTCATATGTCCTTCCAAAGCCCCAGAGGAAATGGGACACAGGGTATCTCCACTTAGTGCAGCATCTTTGGGACCCTGCAGTCTTCAGGAGCTTATGTCCAATGAAGGAAGCTGAAGGAAGCGAAGAGGACAGAAATGGAGATAGTTGGTACAGGCAGGAAGCTCATATCTTTCGTTCAAATGATGGTTCGAATCTCCCAGGTGTTGGGTCTTGGGTTTGTTCATCAGCCAAGGCCATATAGTTCTGGCCTGGGATCTTGTGTGGTTTCTT
>JAQQSY010003217.1:0-13132 GCA_028646535.1 Procyon lotor
GACAGAGAGAGATCACAAGCAGGCAGAGAGGCAGGCCAGGGTGGGGGGTAGGGGAGAAGCAGGCTCCCCGCTGAGCAGAAAGCCCAGTTCAGGCCTTGATCCCAGGATCCTGAGATCATGACCTGAGCCGAAGGCAGAAGCTTTAACCCACTGAGCCACCCAGGTGCCCCTAAATTATTATTTTCATATTAAAACAACTCTGGATAAATTATAGAGTAGAATGAAACTGTGTCTTTTTCGAGATAAAACACAAGATCTCCAATAAACTCTGATCTCAGGCTTGCCACCCCATGGATACGCGTAAGTTCCCTGGTTCTCAACTGAATGAAGAGTGAGGTACTTTCCTGGGTTTGAGGAGCCCTGGCTGAATTCTTTATACTCCTGACAGTAGATCGTATAGGCTCACGAAGAACTCTTCATAACTGAGAGGATTAAAACTGAGTAAAAGCAATTTAACTTTAAAATAAGATTTTTTTTTTATGGTTATGGGTGTTATGATGAATTCCTATCACATTTGATATCAACCTGGATATTCCTATTTAGAATTTATCTTGTAGATCTTTATTCTCTAGAGGATTAGGTTTTGAGTGGTCACAAAGATAAAAGGGAGTTTTTAAACTCTGAATAAACAGAAGTTTTTTTTTTTTGTTTGGGGATTTTTAAATTTCATTTCATTTCGTTTTATTATTTATTTATTTATTTTCGGTACCAGGAAGTTCATTTAAGATCAATTAAAACCATTGTTCGAAAGGACTGCTTTGGTCCATTAGAGATTTCCCGACCAGTCTGTCCATCTAAAGGCATAAGCATCTTTATTGAGAGCAACTCTTCAATACTTTAATCCCCCGTGAGGAACTCAAAGAGGTCTACAACCTCAGAATCTAAGTGTCAGGACCAAAATACATACTCTACCTCCATCATTTATTTATAGGGCGCTATGAGGAGTCCAGGCTACAAATTACAGAGCAATTGATGAGTCCAGGGCACGTGGATAACATTATGGCAGATTGACCCTGCTATAGTTGTTGGCATCCCATAAATGTTTAATACCGATCAGGGTCTTGCTAGGGTTGTGAAAAAGAGTTACAGACTTGGTCATAAATCAGCATTTTCCAAATCAGGTACAGGAAAAGAAACCTAAATACTTTCTAAAAATTAAGCTAAGAATGCATGCTCTTCTGTCTACTGTGAAAACACATAATGGCCCAGAATTTGCCCAGAACTTTGAACCTCCTTCTTCTGTAGCTAGTGCATATACAGGATGAAGGAGACACTCTAAAGAAGAAGGAACAGGCAAGGTTGCCCAGAATCCAGACGCCTTGATCCTTGGACAGTCTCAAACCCAGTCTCTGGGTCCACCACATTAATAACTAACTTCCTGGGGTTTTCTCAGTCAACTTCTACCTGGAGGGAAAAGGTCAAGGTTCATTTCCTCATTTCTGCCACAACCCCATGGCCAGCACAGTGTACACACTTACAAACTGTTCGCTTGAACCAGCTGATTCATGAAATGTCCGAAATATACCTTCGGTATACGTAAGGTGACAATACAGAACTTCAAGTGAGCCCTGTGCCCCTGGAAAACAGCAGTGGTTAAGAAACTCCCCATCCATGAGGCTGCTGGGAGCCCAGTCACACTTGGGGATTCAGGGAGTAAGAAATAGATTTGAGCATGTGTGCAAAATCAACCTTTAAAACATTATCCTTTTAAAACAAATGTGCCATATCCACACATGATGTAATACTTGTATACGTAAAATCTCCCTATATTTGTTTAATTTGAGCCACTAAATCTAAGCCAATATACACGTGTACAATGAAACATTTAAATTCTTCGTTATTTTCCCCCAGCACAGTGTAAAATCACCTTTCTCTGACAGTGAGATTTGCACATTTGATATCAACAGTTTTGCTCACTTCCTAATGAGGGTGTTTCAGTCCCCAATTGGTAATGGAACCCAGGGGTTCAAAGTTACTTTTATTTATTTAACAAAAAAATATTTATGTATTTGTTTGCTTGTTTGTTTATTTGACAGACAGATCACGAGCAGGCAGAGGCAGGCAGAGAGAGAGAGAGAGGGAAGCAGGCTCCCCGCTGAGCAGAGAGCCCAATGAGGGGCTCGATCCCAGGACCCTGAGAGGTCATGACCTGAGCTGAAGGCAGAGGCTTTAACCCACTGAACCACCCAGGTGCCCCTCACTTTGTTACTTTTAAATGCATGCACAAATAACAGTCAAAAATATTACTAAAATGCATTTATTATCAAAAGAAAGAAAGGAAAAAGAGCACCCTCCCCATTTTTGTTCCAGGAAAAGATTCACTGCAAAGAATGTGCCTCCCCCCATGACATGGATGAAATTCTCAGATGCCCCCCTTGTCTACCAGAACAAGGCCAGACACAGATCCTCCACGCTCTCATTCTTTGTCTCAGAAATTATTAACAGAACTGTTTGTCCCCAGTGACCACATAGGACAAAGGACCACTTTCTTCACTTGACCAAACTCCAGTCAGACCCTCCCCATAAGGCCTTGGACTCACCCATGAGCTGAACACCCCATTCCTTGACGGGCCTCCTGAGAACAGACTGATCGCAGGAAAACACACTCCCCAGCAACTGAGGGCCATCCCATGATGCCACCGGCTCGCCCCACTTCCTCACATTCCATTGACCTGTGTACTATCCCCTAAGGAAGGAGCAGCCCTTTCTTCTTGACCTTTGAGAGGCCACCTGATCTCACAGCCAGAACGTCCTCCCCTCTGCCATAGGTTTTTTTGAATGAAATCTCTCCTTACTCAAATCTGAATTTGGGTCTTCATTTCACAGGAGGAATGGCTCCGGTATCAGCAAATAAGTCATCCCCTTGCACATTATCTATGACAGTGCACATCCTCACAGTCACCGTCCCAACCCACACTGGAGATGGGATCCTGAGGAAAAGACCAGAAGAAGACGGAGCCAAAGCAGGGGATGCCCGGACTGCTGGTGTGTTCCCAACCCCATCACCCTTTCAGACATAATTTTTTAGCGCTGTCCTTTTTTAATATTTATCAGACCACTACCCTGACTACGATGAAATATTCATGCGGATTCAATAGCTACAGCACGGCCAAGTCTATGACAACTCTGCTGATGTACAATAGAGTCTACTCCACTGATGTAATGGATATACTAAGTCATCAAACATCACTGTAGGCTGATAATCTACTTCAAAAAGTATATGCCTCTTTCTGTAAGTCATTCCACTGGACTAGTTGCATACACGGCCTTGAAATGAGCACCTTAAAAAGTTTAGGTTAAGGGAGATTCTATCACGGTTCCCCTCCGCACAAACTCCAAGTTCTCTAGTTTGGCACTCAAGGCCCTCTCGGAAACCTCCTCTCGAAACGCCTCTGAAGCTTATCTTGAAATGCTGGCTGTATTAAAATAGGGCTCTTTATCACCACGAGGAGGAGGCACGTGCAACCGTCTTCAGTAATAAGGCCAGAGAACAGGAGATCTTCTGAGGAATCCTCTTCTTAGCCACAGATGCTGTGATTCCAAGGTCAGTGGTCCTCATGTGTTCCCCAGAAAAAGAGTTCAGCATCCCTCAGGAAGCCTTCTGCTCTTTTGTGAGCTTCCTCTCTTGTGCAGCTCCACTTCCAAAATACAGGGCATGAAATAGACCAGAACACCGTTTCAAATTCAAAGTTTATTGCATCTGAATAAGAGACCACACAAACCTCTTGCTTATAAATTACGCAAATAAATCTGAATCTTGATCCATGACAACTCCATTGCTTTAGTTTCTTCCCCTACCCAGCTGAGATCCAAGTCAGATTTTGGAACTGAAACTATCTAACTGGACTAAAAAAGTCCTATCTGACATAAAGATGTTTTAAAATTATAGTTGTGGAGGGTAAGCTTATCAAACTTTCATACGGTCTCAGGAGATTTACTTTCTAAATATTTTTCTTTTATTAATTGAATTATAATTAACATACAGTGTTTTATTAGTTGCAAGTGTATAATTAGTGATTCAACGATTCTAGACGGCACTCAGTGCTCATCAAGATAAGTGTACTTTAATCCCCTTTGTTTCACCCACGCCCCACTCACCTCCCCTCTGGCAACCACCAGTTGTTCTATCTGAGTCTGGTTTTTTTCTCTCTTTATTTTTTCCTGTTTGTTTTGTTTCTTAAATTCCATGTATGGGTGAAATCATGATATTTCATGGTATTCATTTCATGAAATCATGGTATTTCGCTTTCTCTGACTCACTTATTTCACTTAGCATATAACACCCTCTAGGTCTATCCATGGTGTACACATAGCAAGAGATCTCATTCTTTTTCATGGCTGTGTCATACTGCATTGTATTTGTGTATATAAATACATGCACACATATATATATACACAGGTATACATATATATGTATACACACATGTATATTATATATATGTATATATGTAATATACATATATAATGTATAATATATGTATATTATGTATGTGTATAATATATGTATATATTATATACATAATATACATATATATATATGGTACATGTATATATATACCATATCTTTATCCATTCATCTATGGATGGACACTTGGGTTGCTTCCATATCTTGGCTATTGTAAATAATATTGCAATAAACATAGGGGTGCATCTATCTTTTCAAATTAGTGTTTGTTTTCTTTGGGTGAATACCCAGTAGTGGAATTACTGGATCATATGGTATTTCTTAATTCTTAATCTTTTAGGGAACCTCCATATGGTCTTCCACAGTGGCTGCACCAGTTTGGACTTCTGCCCATAGTTCATGAGAGTTCCAAACTCCCAAAAAACAAAGTCTAGGACCAGATGGCTTCACAGGAGAACTCTACCAAACATTTAAAGAAAAATTAATACTTATTCTATTCAAACTACTACAAAAAATAAAAGAGGATGAAAAGTTTCCAAATTCATTCTCTCAGGCCAGCATCACCCCAATTCCAAAATTTTGATAAAGACACTACCAAAAAAGAGAACTACAGGCCATTATCTTTGGTGAATATAGATGCAAAACTCCTCAACAAAATACTAGCAAACAGAATTCTGTAGTATGTTAAAAAATTCATTCACCACCGTCAACTAGAATTTATTCCATGGGTGCAAGGGTAGTTCAATATTCATTTATCAAAGAATTTTCTAAATAATATAACAAAAAATTAAATGTTTTTACTTTGCGAAAATTTATCCAGTTGATCTAGAAAACCATGTTCTACAGTAACGATAAAGATTCATTGTAATAAATAATATATTACGTACACTGTCTTAAAGTTTGACCTAATACAAACTATGGACTTTGGGTGATAGTGGTGTGTCAATGTAGGTTCATCAATTGCAACAAAGGCACCACTCTGGTGGGGGATGTTGCTAACGGGGGAGGGGTGTGTGTGCCCAGAGATGGGAGTATATGGGAAATCTCTGTACTTCCTGCTCAATTTTGCTGTGAATCTAAAACAGCTCTACAAAATTAAGGTTTATTTAAAAAGAAACACATTTCTGATGTACTATTATGAAAAATAAGTATCTGAAGAGACATCAAGATCCTCTTCCCTCATCTTTGTGCCAATTATAGCCCAAGATTCTATGAGAAAAGAAAAATGAACTTGATTCTAACTCAGCTACGTGAATCCCTCCCACACGTTCCTTGCTCATGTAGCCTTGAAGCTGAGTAACCATTTTTGAATGCCCTTACGCTGATTAATCACACAAAGCTAACATATAAGGACTTAAGTGTTTTACTCAAATATCATTTGATGTCACTAAAGTCCTAGATACAGAGAACAGCTTGGTGGCTGCCACAGGCAGGGGTAGGGGGGCTCGAAATGGGTAGAGGTGGGTCACACAGGTCAAAAGGTGTAAACTTCCAGTTGCAAACTATGCAAGTCCTAGGGATGAAATATATAGTATGGTGACTATAACTAACAACACTGTGTTGTATTTGAAAGAGAAAAGATCTTAAAAGTTCTCATCACAAGAAAAAAAATTATAACTATGTGGTGACGGATGTTAACTAGACATATCATGATCATTTCTTAATATATACCAATGTTGAATCATTATGTTATTCACCTGAAACTAATATATGTCAATTATAGCTCAATTAAAAAAGTTACTTTTGTCATCCTAAAGGTTTCCAGCCAAAATAGGAAAGATGTGGGCAGGCCTGTCTTAGTGCAATGGTTCTCAACTCACCTCGGGCACTTGAC
This sequence comes from Procyon lotor, assembly GCA_028646535.1. NCBI lineage: Eukaryota > Metazoa > Chordata > Mammalia > Carnivora > Procyonidae > Procyon > Procyon lotor. Next base: position 6,240 of record JAQQSY010003217.1, read on the forward strand.
AAAACGTAGGTATCTGAACCTTACTCTCAGCTTCGAAGTCAGTGTGTCTAGGGTACGGGGTGAGAATTTCCATTTCTAACAAATGAGAGGTGGTTTGATGATGCTGGTTTGAAAACTGAGAATCATTGTCTTTGTATATATCAGGAAACTCCAGGAGGCAGTTTTTAGTATATAAAGTAGCAAAGTTCACAATATATATATATACACACATATGTAAGTATATTTATGTATTTATTATATACATATGACTGTTGGGTACAATAGGTAAAAATCCACTCACTTAAGCGTTTACTTTTTTTCCTTCTCTGTCAATTAAGGCAGAGGTTTGTTTTGTTTTGTTTTGTTTCGTTTTATCCCTACCTAAAAAAAGCAGCTGATAGGTAACAACAGCTGGATTATACGGTTTTCTACTGAACATAAAAAGTTTCGCAGACTATCACAAATGATCACCAAGAGTAAGATAAGGCTAGTGGTCTTCAAAACCAAATAGAAGCTCACAAACTGTTTCTAAATCTACCAAAACTCTGATCAAGCTAACTAATCAACAACAGAGGAGCAATCAGTTTGACTTTGACTTTGAACTCGGGAGTTTTGCCATCACCTAAATCTAGTTACAGAGAAGAGCAAACATAAAAATGCATAGCTACTAAAATATTTTCTTTTCCTTTTATTCTTCTGTCTCTCCCCAAAGCTAATGTCTTTTGTTTAAAATCAATTGTTTTCTATATGATATTCAAGGGCTTTGAAGATTTTGGTACCTACAGACCAGGACAAGTAGGATTGATGGTCTAGTTCTAAACAATTAAATGAGTACTCATGAAAACATGGAAATCAGAAGTAAATGCTCACACTTTAAGTATGTGAGATTTTAAAAAGTATTGTTCACTTACTACACACTTGGTAATTGACAGTTAACTTGTATAAATGGTTATTTATTAAGCTTTAAAAAGTCTACAAAACAAATTAACAATACAAAAGAATGAAAATCTTTGTGTGAATTTATCTCTATCCATGCTCCACATTCTAAATCCCATTGAGGTCAAGAAAGAGAGATTTTTGATTATTGCTCTAAGTGAAAATAGCTGAGATATTCTAAATGTTCAAAATCGGGAACTGTTAAATAAGCACGTAGACTCAGTTGTATACAGCCATTAAGTAGTAACAATTAAGACTATGTAACAAAATAGAAATACTATTATGTTGTAAGACTAAACAAGAAAAATGCAAAATTCACATATATGTAGAGTCACAGTTATGCACAAAATACATAACAGTGGATAAAACCAAAATACTTCAAAGAGCATACACTTTTTAAAAAAAAAAGTGCACTGTTTATCTGAAATTCACATTTGACTGAGAATCTTTTATTTTATTTGGCAATCCTAATATGAGACGAAAATGTTTGCACTAAATTGTAAACATTCAAAATATTTTAAGTGTTATAATTTAATCAAACAAGTTTGTGTCCTAAATTGAGGATAAGGATAAAGAAGAGCATCCCAGCCTATAAAAAGAAACTTCATTTCTCAAAATGACAAAATATGGATACACACGCACATTTTGGGGAGAAAATTTAAATATCAATAAATATTTTCTCTTTGCATCGGTTTGGAGTAAACGTCTCAGACCTATTTTAGAAGGAAACATAAGAACAGATCCCTGAACAATACAGAGGTTAGGATTGCTGACACCTGTACAGCTAAGAATCTATGTATAACTTTCAACTTCCCAAAACCTAATTACTAAGAGCCTACTGCTGACTGGAAGCCTTATCAAATAACATAAACAGTTGATTAACATATATTTTGTACATCATATGTATTATATACTGTATTCTTACAATAAAGTAACCTAGAGAAAAAAATTATTAATAATCATCATTAAGAAAATCATAAGGAAAACAAAGTACATTTACAGTACTGCATTGTATTTATCGAGAAAAAGAAAAATAACCCATGCCTAAGTGGACCCGTGCAGTTTACACCTGTGTTGTTCAAGGATCAACTGTAGTTGAAAGGAAAAGTATGTTCACAATGTTTAGAGCTGGTAATAAGCAGAATAATAAGCCTGATAAAGTATCCTATAAAAATACAGTAACTGAAATAATTGCTAGTTTCCAAAATGTATCATAAGAAATAGTTCAAGAATAATAAAAGTGAAAAAAATGAGTGTTCAATATCTCCCCTTCCATATCTTATTTGATATTTGATTTTGGAAACTTCCAAGGCTGTGGGGCTCCCATGATGGGCAGTAGATTCAAGCCTCAGAGATACTAATTGATGATGTACTTAGGAACCTTGAGAAGACAGCTTCTGGAAGGCATGAAAATGCCCCTCTGTAAAGTTTGATTTGTTTTTTGGATGTGAACGAGTAAGATTTGTAAACTCCCTTTCTTATCCCATATTACTGAGTTGAAAATCACTCTCCTTGTGAAAGAGAACTATACCTAAAGTTAAAAGAGCTCTGGTTAAATCCCAGGGAGGCCTTCCAATTTCAAAGTCATCAGAGTGCAAGCAAAAACAGATGATGAGAAGAAGCTAAGTGACTGAGACTCAACGTGGCTAAAATCACAGGAGTCATGACTTTATTGAGCACTTAGGGAAATAAAATTTACATTACCACCTAAGGATATTCTAAACGATTATCCCAGCATACAGATTTCACAATCTGATTTGTAAATAGCCAACACGAAGATTTTGTCTGACTGGTTGGTTGGCTCACATTTTAGTCTTGGGGAATCCTCAAAGCTCACAATTCCCAAAAGTCACGGCATTCCAAAAAGTGAGACAGGACTAGTGACATGTTTTCTCTGCAAATAAGGAGACACAGATCTTGTGCTGATTTATTCAAGTTCAATGTCATAAAAAAAAAAAGTCATAGACGTTTTCGCTACATTTGACTCATCACCTACACCAGGAAGTCTTAAAATTTCCAAAGCCTAAGAATTAAATATTTCTAGTTGAGACAGACAGAAAATTTGCCTTTGGATGTTTGTCTATGGGATCAAAATGTGGCATCAACTCGAAAGACCCAGCTAACCTTTGGAAGAAGGTTGGATGAGAAGAGTCCGTGGAATCAATGGGGTTCTTCTTTAGGTGTCAGTCTTCCCCCAGCGCATCATCGGGTCCAGCAGAGGGACATGAAGTCAGTGCCCTCCGCTTCCAAAAGACTGAATTCCGCAAGGATATTCGTGCTCAAATACAGCTGTTCCAACGCCAAGGGATACAGAGGCTGCACTCAAAGACATTCCTAAGAGCAACATGTCGGCCTCTCTTCCATTGATTCAGAATACTAAGCTTTCTGTTTATTTACCAGTTGGATGGCTAAGCGTTTACGTCGTCAGCACACATGTACCAATTTTTCTATTTCCTTCAATCCCCATAAACTTCTCAACACATTCCACAGAATTCGTGTTTATTTTTACCTCTGCTAAGTCCATCATCTACCCATTCTACTTGTGTAGATTATTTCTTGGGGTACTGTTATCAGTACAAATGGGCACCTCTGAAGCACGGCTTGTGCCAAACACCCACCATCGACAGCCCAATGGGACCCCGAGCACTCGTGTTTCACTTTGCGTGACCTTTACCACGGCCCACTCTGCCTCTCTAATCCCGGGCTTTTGAGCGGGCCCTGGATCTCAGGTGTTGCCCAAGCCTCACCCTCTTTCACACTTGTTTCCTTTTTATTTCCCTGCGCAATTGATTGAGATGCCTGGAGAGAGAACTCCGGGATGTGTTAGCATCCTTTACTTCCCACGGGCCTACGGGGAGGACAAACTATTCCAAACAGCATTAGAACATTACACAAAATAGTAAAGCTCGATCGACTGCACCTAACCTTCGGATCTCATTCAAATGCCGAACAATGCCGGAATGTTTCATAATAGAAATAATGCAAAAAGAAAAAAACACCACCAAGAAGTGGAATAAGAATGAGAAACGCCTCACATGCCCTTATGTTATTGTAAAAGAGTTTCCTAAGGATAAGTCACTGACGCAAATTCTGGTTGAGTGTCACTGTTTCACAGTGTTTTAACTTAAAGAGCTAGTCCAATAAAAAACACTCATCCATCAGGTCAGGTTAGTTACTCTTATAGCCTTATAACCACCTGACTCTGTTGAAAGGATCTTCAATTCAAGTAAACAGGTGGATGGTAGGCAGAGAAAGACCCAGGCCAAGAAACACAAACACTAATCCATAAACAGATTTTTAAATCCCCATCTTGATTTTTAAATCCCCATCTTGAGGGGTGCCTAAGCCTCTGACTCTTGATTTCAGCTCAGGTCATGGTCTCTCTGTTTTAAGATCAAGCCCCAAGTCAGGCTCTGAGCTCAGCACAAGTCTGCTTAAGATTCTCTCTCCCCCTCTTCCTCTAAAAAAAAAAAAAATTATAAATCCCTGTCTTGAGAACAATTGAAGCCTAAAGAAATCTCTCTGGGGAAACCTGTATCCTGTCACATGGTTATATAATTGCAGTTTGCTTCCTCCAACTTCTAAAGGGATACAAATTTAGAGGAAGGACAGAGCTAGGAGAGTTGAATGATCATGATCATTCTTACTGGTTGACAACACCACCACAAAGATAAAAAAGCAGAGCTCCCTGGTGGACAAGGAGAAAAGCAACAGAACAAATATTAACAACTGATCACAAATAAAACCAAGTTACTCTGGCTCAATTAAAAAAAAATCATCAACTGATAACTGTCTTTGCCTAATTATGTTCTAACAGAACTACATGTGTGACTTTCTCACAATTAACTTGCCGAAGTTAATTTAGCCTCTATGGTTTAGAGCAACAATGAAACAGGAAGACAGCAGGGTTGCAGAATAGGGAGAAGGCAACGGAACTTGGTTCTTGAATGTAACTCAGCATTCGGACCGCCGGCGTGCACTTGAACCTCAACCCTGCCTTCTGTTGTGGCCAGCACCAGGTCGTGCCGGGAGAATTAATGCAGAAGGTGACTGTTTCAAACAGCTTTCTTTCTGTGGCTTAAAATACACTAAATTACTAGTCTCAGAGTTTCTCATGGTAGAGAAACAACTGTATGAACATGAATCCGGTAAAAAACAACTACAGCCTGGAACGAATCACTAGTTGATAGTTCATAAAACTTCAGTGGTTTTGGTAATCAGAATGTGAGTTTATGGGGCGCCTGGGTGGCTCAGTGGGTTAGAGCCTCTGCCTTAGACTCAGGTCATGATCTCGGGATCCTGGGATCGAGCCCCGCATCGGGCTCTCTGCTCAGCAGGGAGCCTGCTTCCCCCCTTCTCTCTGCCTGCCTCTCTGCCTATGTGTGATCTCTCTCCTCGCTGTCAAATAAATAAAATCTTCAAAAAAAAAAAAGAATGTGAGTTTAGAGGTTGGGGTTTTTTTTTTCCCCTGTCTTAATTTGGAATGGTTATAAAATAATCAGGATAATCAGACCGCGTCTAGCAGAAACCAGTCACAATTGCCCAGGGCATGACATCTCCCCACCATGTGCTCAAGCTGCCATCATAGTGCCAATCAGCCTTCCAGACCCATCTGTAGTTAAAATGACCACCAGCCACAGTTGCCACCAACCCAGAATAACACCAAGTTACATTTAGTTATTAAGTCACCGAGCCTTTTTTAAGCTTCGCATTTTTACAAAGCACCAGCAAGATCATACCAGTGGGACCCAGGTATGGGTTCAGTGGCATCTATTTTTAATGAAAAAGATATACCACAAAGCAGATGCTCCTCAGAAAGACATGTATTGTTGCTTTACATTGTTAGCTACATTTTCTTGTTTTCTTCAGTGCGCTTTTCGCTCTGTTAGGGAAGTTAGGCATCTCGGCATTTAAACAAGACAGATCCTTACCGACTTTCTGGTTCCCACCCAGGGTACTGGCAGAAAGAAAAAAGTGCAACACATTTTATTAAGCATGTACTGTATGCTAGGAGGACAGGGAGGGCTACCAAACAGGAAAATAAACAGCTGATTCTACCCACCATGGGTTTAAAAGACTGCTAGCTACCCTGTGACCCCAAACCTTAAAAATAATAAAATTTAAAAAGAAAGCTTTGAAGAATTATCAGCAATTTATGGAAATTCTAGTTATGCAAATCAAATCTAAATCTAATGACATATCTTTATAATCATGGCTACAGGACTTTGAGGATATTCATGCTACTATAAATCAAATACCTAACTTTGCAAGGCCACATTACCCTTTCTATTGATCTATAGTTTTAGGACCTACGGTTACAGGTTACATGTATTTTTTAACAACAAAAATATGTAAGTTAAATCATATCTTATTTTGAACAAATCGCCTTTATGAAGAAATATAAAATTATATTAAAATACAAAATTCAGCAAAATATCATGCTAGCCCTATTTTTTCCCATTAATCAATAAAGTGGATGGGAGTATTATTTCAACCTCATGTATCTGAGGAACTGGGTTTGCCCCATAATGGCTCAAGCTCCCCAACATTCTCAAATATCTCTTGGCAAGTCTTTCCATCAAACTCCAAAAGATATTATAACCTGAAAGGTCAAAGTCTTCTCTGACATCAAATGTGGCAAAGCCATGAAGACTATTCATATTACAGCATTAGATCCAGCAATGAGAGGACATACTTGTACATATTCCCATGACCCACACACATAGGTGTGTTCAACTTTCCATTTATCTGGAGATAAGTTCTCCTTTGTGAACTCTCAATGACACATTTCAATGATCATGTGAACTAAACATATATACTTCCTGACAAAATCGTGCATTAAATGAGAAGACTTCTTTCAATCTCATTTGGGACTTTTCAACTTTTCCAGGGCCTTTCATAGACATTATCATGACTTACCTTCTAAAAGTCACAGATTTAAGCAATTAGTCAAGAATTATCTTGTCACCTTTTACAGC
>JAQQSY010003218.1:0-13131 GCA_028646535.1 Procyon lotor
CACCTGGTGTGGGACACAATGCCTCCCCGTCATTCCCTGTGTGCCCTGTGCCCACAGGCTGAGCTAATCCCTCTCCCCCAAAGGGGCAGTCTTCAAGTGCTCCCCCCTACTCACCCTCTCTGTGCTGTCCCAGCTCTCCATTCACACCCCCTCCCCCGTCTCCCCAGCCTCCTTCTCACTGCCCCTGGGTCCCCTTCCCTACGACAGTTCTTGATCCCCTATGCTCTGTCTCTTCATCTCCCACTTGGGGAGTTTAGAAAGGTGATATAATGAGTGAAGGATAATGTAAACGGGGGATATTTATGAAAGAAACTTAGATTGCAGGAGTAGATCAAAGACTTTTTATTATCTTTTTCTTGAAGATGTCTCCCCTTCCCCATGTATAAATTCAGGCTCTGTGAAACCTGGATGTACCCCTACAATTTAGATTTCTCTCAAACGTAACCCCTACTTATCAAATGACCTCTAGAAAATAATTTCCAGAGCCTTGGGAGGAGCCCCAGCAAATAAGGGGCTCTGAAAATGAAGTTTCATTGGCTTCCGGGTAAATATCCCTCTGAGAAGAAGTCTGATATCAGGAAGGAGGATAGGTGTGAGGTTAGGAAAGGAGACACGCTCCCAAAGGAGCGTGTAAAGGGGCAGCGGGACAGGTTCAGGAAGAGAAGTGGCCTGTGAGAGAGTCCAAAGCACAAAGAAGGTGAAAATAGGAAGAGGCTCAGCTTTTTCAAGTTGTGTGAAACTTGCTTTAATTCCTCCCTGGTCCTCAAACCCCAATCCTCACTGCCCCTCCCCCAAACAAACCAAAATGCTTTTCCACTTTTCCCGTGTTTTGTGTCCTGGATTTCTAGGGCAAGTTGGGGAAAAGAAAGTTCTTTGGGGCAGTCTCCGAGCTCAGAGCAAAAATGGAGCCGGTGAGGAGGACCTTACTTTTCCCCCCCAAACTCTCCTTCCTGGTCCCCCATTCCCTGGCCGGCCAGCCCCCCCGCCCACCACCCCCCCACCCCGGCCAGTTCCTCCCCAGCTCAGCCACAGCGTGTAGCCTCTGGTGAGATGCTTCCCTCCCTCACCTGGTTCAGATCCTTCCCTTCTTGCTCCAAGAACCACATCACGGCCAGCAACTCCCACGGCTGGGACGAAGATACCTGCCCTTGCAGGGTGTACCACGCGGGGAGCACTACTTCTGCTCCTTCTACTGCCTTCAACCTGGTGAGGCCAGCGGGTACGTGGAGCTGCAGCTGGGCCCGCGAGGGGGACGCTGAGGACAAGAGCAAGGAGGCGTGAGCGCCGGAGGCCTGGCTCCCCACTCCTCCGCCTGCGAACCTTGTCCAACGAGGCAGGAGGAGAGCACGACCCTCGCAGGGTCCCACCTCTGTAGGCACAGTTGACCTAGTGTTCCACTTTCATCACAACTTATTCTCGGCCGGCCCGTGGGTTCCTAACAGGGGTAGGACCCGTTTCTGTGCATTTCTTTGTATCCAGACGAGCAGATTTCAGAGCACCAAGAAGAGGGGGCAGATTTCCAGGGCGAGGGGACAGGAAGACCTCTAAGAGGAAGGGCGGGTTGAAGACTTTTGACCTGCACTCCACGTAGCCCACTTGCTCCCCCAATTTCCCCCGGGCGAGCGCCAAGAGGGGTTAGCGACGCTGGTCAGGATCGCCAGCGCTCCCCGCTCCTGCTTCTCAACCCGACGGGCGGAGGGGGTTGGGAGGCCGCCGGATTAGCGATTAACCCGCGGCTCCTTATGAACCAACAGCTCCGATCGAGAGACCGGAGCCGCCCAGCGCTCCGGCGGACCGACTGGCGGCCGCGCTCCCCCGCCTCCCGCTCGGTCCCGACCCGGGGCCTGTCCCGGGAAAGCCGAGAGAGGAGGCCCAGAAAGGGGGCCTTTGGGGGTCCAGGCTATCTGGGCGGGTCCTGTGTGGTCACGTGATTTCCGTGAGGAAATCACGGGCAGGGCTGGGACGCGAACGAAGGCCCCCTGACAGTCAAGTACAATGTAATGTAAGCGGGGGGGTATTTATGAAAGAAACTTCGATTGCAGGAGTAGATCACGCACACGCGCACTCCGTGTGCGCGTGTTTGGCGTTCAGGAGGTGGGCTGGGGTGTCGGTTTCAAGGAGAGGACAGTGGAACCAATCCTTGTTGATGACGTCCAGAAACATTCACTTTTTGCCCTTCAGAGAGGCAGTGGAGCAGCAGAATCCTAAGCCCTTGGGAGGAATAACCTTGGCCTTGGACCGGCCAGGCCCGAGGAGGCTGGCCACCGTAGTCCCTGGCCTCCGCACTCTGGAGCCTGAGACGCCATCTCCGCGTGGTGACCCGGCGGCCAAGGCGCGGACAGGGGCCGCGCGCGGGCCAGGCTTTCCGCCCTCCTGGAGCCGGGTTGCAGGCCCCTAAGGGCCCCGGCGCAGATCCGGCCAGGATGCGCGCCACCCCCACGGCTTTCCGCCTGTGCGTCTTTCCAGAACCCCCACCCCTATTCCTTGGCCTTCGCGACACCCCCCTATCCATTTCCTGGCGGGTCCCTGCGGGCCGGGCAGGAAACTTGGGCCCGGTGATAAGCCAGAAGACAATGACCGGGGCGCCGCTGGACCGGAGGCTCTACAGGCGAAAACAAACTGCCTCAAGGAGCCCGACGTCCCCCTGGGGACCGGGGCGGACCAGGCCCGCTCGCGGGTCTCGGGAGGCCGGGACGACGGGAGGCCTGCGGGCGGTGCCGGATCTCCCCCCGGCCTTTCTGCGGCGCACTCCAGAGAGGCCCCAAACAGCTCCCGTCGGGAAACCTGCCTGGGGCGGGAGAGACGCGCGAGCCTCCTTCGCCGGGCGACCTCCCCCAGGTCCTGCGCTGACCCCTTTCACTGCGAAAGGTGGCGGTGGTAAAAGAGATAGGGATGGACTCACAGGGGTGTGGGCAAATGCTCCCTGTCCCAGGAGCTGAAGGGGGCCCGAAGCTTCCCGGCCCTCGGGCCTGGGCGTCCGCGGCAGCAGAAGCCCCTCTCCGCTCGCAGGGTCCGTACTACCCTCTCCCTGTGGAGTGGTTGGGTCCCAGTGAGGGCACAGGAGCAGCCCAAGAAAGGGACCCTTCTGGCCCACTCCGAGACCAGAGTAAGGGAGCCAGCAAGGGCCGAAGGAGCGCAAAAAATGGGCCCGCTCTCGAGGCGACTATTTTTAGTCTCCTTTTCTCTGAGAAATTCCCCCCGCGGGCTTCTCACGCCCCAGGGGCAGCAGCGCAGAGTCGCCGAGGAGCGCGGAGTAGACGGGCCTCCCCGAGAGCCCAGCAGTGCCGCGGAGCCCAGCAGAACCGGTGGCTGCCCCCAGCGCCCAGGGCCCCGGGGCCAGTTAACTCTCGAGTGGCCGGCAGGAGATCAGCAACCCCCTGGGGCGGCCTGGTGGCTATGTTGAGCCTGAGCTGTCCTTGTGAAAACTGAGGGCCAGAGTTAGGATAGAAAAAGGAGAAGTTGCAGGCAGAGGTGCAGATGCTGCCCAAGCAATGAACTGGGACTTTTCTCCCTGGCTTGGCCAACGTCCCAGCAGAGATGGGGAAGTTGGGGATAGAATGCAGAAGGGAAAGGGGCACCGAGGTTGCGGCTGGGAGAAGACCACTGAGAAGTTAAGGGATCCTGGGGCAGGCCCACCGAGCCTGGAGGGACAGAAATCTGCCCACGCTTTGGTGTGGCAGGTGGGCTGCTCCAGAGTCCTCTTTGTCTGGGGACCCTAGTTACTTCATGCCCCAACACCCTTGTGGCACAAATCAGGCCAAAGGGGGCACGGGGGAGAGTTAGCTGGTCCCTGTCTCAGTCCCCAGCACTTTCACTCTCTCTGTGTGTCTCACGACTTCCAACCTGAGTGAAATGAGTTAAATTTCATCTTGACAAACTCTCCCTTCACCCTACCGGAGACCCTTGAAAGGAGGTGGCAAGACAGCCCCAGAGGAAGCGAAGCGCACTTATAATGGGCTGAGTTCTTGCTGGGCCTTTACTCTCCAGATGCCGCAGTGGGCCATCCCCAGCTCCTGGGAGCTCCGGGAAGCCTTGAGCACTCCTTAAGCACTTGCTCCAAGGAAGTGCCCTTCCTCTCTGACTCTTTGAGGAAACTTCTATTTCCTTTGTCCATTTGGCTCTGGAAACCGATGGGGGTGGTGGACCTCATGGGGGGGGTCACAATTCTGCACCATTAGGCAGTCAAACCCCTCCCCCATTTCCTGTGTCCCGAGTGACCTCACGGTCAAGCTTTTGGGGCACCTCCCTTTATTCCCAGCGCAGGAAGCAGGAGGGGGTAGAGGGAGGATCTGGGCCGGGGAATTGATGTGAAGTGCGTTACTCAAGCCTGAGATCCAGGGAATTCCCGGGGTTCTTGTGTATCTGCTCCTGTGTGGGGTGGGGGATATGAGGGGGGCTGGAGTTAAGTCCTTAAGCTCTTTAGCCAGTATCTCATCTAGCGGCTCAGCTCATCTGGCTCTGCCGGGTGGAGGTGGGGATTGCTGGTGAGGGATCGTTGGCACAGCTCACATAGACGTCTACCCAGAGGGATGCCCTCTCTCCTACCACACACGGTCCACACCCAAAGTGGTAGCTGTCCGGCCGGAGTGGAGACAGATGTTAACCCCAGCCAGTGTTGCCCTGAGTGGGTGGAGAGGGAAGGAGTGCAGGGGGAAGAGGGCAAGAGTCAGAGGGGGGGTAGGCCCCATCCATCCAGTTCCTTCATCAGTGCCCAAGACCACCTCCCTCGGGGTCGGATTCATCCCATTACCCATCTCAAGTCCCCTCCCGGGCCAGGTTTCACTCACCGAGGGTACTCAGCCCCAGGAACAAAAACCGCAGCAAGCTGGTCACAGGGGGCCTGGGCAGGGAAACCATGGCACTCCCTGGCCCCGACGGAGTAAGGGGCGCCGGCTCCGGGACACACCGAGCGACAGGTGCTGAGGCGGGTCGGCAGCTGGGGCGGACGCAGGAGCCGGTCCACTGACACCGAGGGCGGCTCTAGCCAGAATCTGTGCGCCTGTGTCCCGCCGGCAGGGTGGGGACCGACGGGGACAGGGGGGCGGGGCGTTCGAAGGGGCGGAGAGGTCGCGGTCTTCCCGGGCGGGGCGTGCGGGTGACCCGCTACCCGGTGGGGGGGGGGCGGCTCCCGCGCTCAGACGGCCGGATCTCGCGGCCTCCACCCCGGCAGGACGCAGGGTGGGGTTGGGTAAGTCGCGATGCCCCCACAGTCGGCCAGGGGGGCCAGGGGAAAAGGGAAGGGACCTGAACTCCCACACTGGGGCCGTGCCCTTGCCCCTCCGCCGCCGGGGGGCGGGAAGGAAGACGGGGAACGGAGGGAGGTTTGGGGAACTCTCCGACGTCCAGGAGCCGCCCGCAGCCCTGACACCTGAGCCGGCCGAGACTCTGGCCTGACCACGGCTCGGAGCTTGGGGCGGCCTTCCTGAAGGAGAAAGCGGGGGGCTGCGTTGTCCAGGAGCCACTGGGCTTCCGCAGGGTGTGGGGCGGCGCGGCGGGAGGGGGCCTGGGTCTCCGGAGCCGCGCTGGGGTGCGGACGGAAAAGAGATGCGGCCCAGCCCGCCTCCGCCCAAGCCCGCAGGGGCCCCCGCGGCTGCTCCCGGGAAGGCCCAGAGCCGCGCAGGCCGGGGCGTGCTGGGACCGTCTGCACCTGCGGGCGGCGGAGAGAGGGGCTCCCAGCACGTCCTCGGAAACTCCTTAAAACCCAGGCCACTGGGTCTTGTGCCTCACCCCCCGTACAGGAAAAGGACCGGCGCAAGGGACCCCCCAGGAGCTGAGCAAGAAACTGCGGCCACAGGAGCCCGGCTCCCAGCTCCTCGCCCCTGAAAAGAATGGCTTATGGGCCTTTATGCTGACGGGGTGGGGGGGCCGGCTGTGGGAATGTAGACCGGACAAAGCCCCCCGTTTCTTTATCCCCGCATCTTCGCTGCCCCCCATCCGTCGTCAGGCCAGCTCTGATCCTTTAATTCCCGGGACCAGCTCTCGTTCGCTGTGAATTTAATTTAACCGTGTCCCCCCCCCCCCCCCCCCCCCCCCCCCCCCGCCTCGCCCCAACCTCCAGTTGGTCCAAAGGCACCTCTGCGCCCTCTGGCGGCCGCAGCTCCCCCACAGCCGGGCTCGCACCTGTTCTTGCTTTTCAGTCCAACAGCCCAAATACAGATGCTTCAAACATCCGGGCACAGCTCAACCACCGAGCAAAGGTCACCGGGGGCAGAAAGCATAACAACGAATTCTTGGCGCTGCCTGCTGTGGGTGGCAGTTGACTGGGAAGAAAGGCAGCCAGGCCACCGATTCCATTTATTCCACACAGTTCTACTCTTGTTTTAACACCGAGTGTGGTCCTGGTGCTTGCATGGAACGAGGTCTTTTTCTACCCAGTGCCCCACAGACCCGCTGGGACGCCTCTGCCTTGTGTGACAGCCTGACTGCTCTTCAAATACCTGCCATGCCGTGGCTTTGAGAAATGCCTGTGCAAACACTAGGCTCATGCAACTACCGGAACCCAATACTTGGCCGCTGAGAGGCAGCAAGGGTAATAGGAAAACATAACTGCTAGTCTCCTACTCTTATGCAAGGGCCTGCAAGCTTGGATTGTCAAGGAGAGAGAGGGAGAGAGAGAGAGAGAGACAGAGAGAGAGAGAGAGAGAGAGAGAACTTGCGGACTGTTGGTTTAGTTTTTCTATTCTATCACACTCGAATTTTCCTTTAGTTGACACAGGCAAACCACCTCCTGGAAACATCCCTCCTTCATTTCCAGACTGGGGTTAAGTAACCCCAAATCGGTAACTCCGTTCAAGAAAGGTAGTACAAAGTCTCTTGGTCGTATCCCAAGAACTCCAAAGCATCTAATTACACAGGCTGTGCTCATTCCTATCAAGTGCTATGTATTCTCTCTGGACACACACAAACACACACAATTTTTTTTCACTCTCTGTAGCTAACTTCTTTGGAAAGTAGATCCCAAATAATTTGCAACATCGGGAAGTAAAGCTTCAACCAAAGATGTGCAGGTGGTGAATCTCTCCGTGTAATACAGTGGCCGTCCCGTTAGCCCTCGCCCCAACCAAAAGATCTCCCATTCTAACTCCTATTCCAACCACTTCTTTCTGCTGATCCCGAGTCAGTCAAAGTGACAGAAGTCAGCAGAGGAGCTCTAGTCCTCTCTGAAAGTTTTTGCCAGGATGCCTTTTAGGATGAACACTGCTCTCTACCCCTGCGTAAAATGAGAGTGTTAGCAGATAACCCGTGAGTGGCCTGGAGATGGCTTCCATAAACGTGTTGCCTGCAAGAGCTAAGTTCATAGTTTCATATGTTAAGAGACACGCTGGTCACTAGCGTTTCTTCCAATTCCAACTTCATCTCATTTCTCAAAGCGTCTTCTCATGCTAATTCTTATGTTTGAACATAGTGTCTCCAATCCCCCTTGATTCAGTTCTAAGTCTTCATTAAGGTCCATGTTTTGTCTTTAGGAATGCTCAAATTAGTTACATGATACCCCGCTATCCTCTCTTCTAGATTGTTCTGGCCAAAGAAACTGGATATTCAGTTATCAGCAGGCTGCTTTCTTTCCAAGCTTCCATTTCCCAGTGCCGTTTCGTCCTCTTGCCCCTACCGTTCACTCATCCCAAGTCAAATGGTAAAAACATACTGGTTCCTGGATCCAGCCAACCATGGTCCTCTTCTCCATGCTGCTCACGGTGGCCTAGTAATGCCCCATTCTCAGTAACATTAGGTAGATCTGAAACACCCTCACTAAATGTTCCCTCAGCTTAAGTAATTAACCAGCAACAGAAAGGGGGATAGAAAAAAATGCATGAAGCATGTTGGTTTTGGGGTTGGTCGGTGGCAAAGTTTGGGGGATCCCATGTGGTACTACTGGTAATGCTTCTTCCTATAGGACTTAATACTGAATATTAAGAAATTACTGCTAAAAGATGGTCAGTGGAGCTTCAGCCTTTAGGTCTATAATTCCAAGTTCCAAAGAAGAGCAAAGTCATGAGAATTCCCTAAGGCCCATACCTATCAACTGTGCCCAGAGAGAAGAGGTGCTACACTCAGATTCCAAGAATATTTATACTCTCCCTGAACTAGTATCCACTTATTGTTTTGTTTGTTTTATTAAGTAAGCTCTACACCCAGTATGGGGCATGAACTCACAACCCCGAGATCAAGAGTCATATGCTCTACCAACTGAGCCAACCAGGGGCCCCAACTAGCACCCATTTTTAGCAGCTCGTATCAGAAAACAGCCAACTCCTTAAACCTAGACTAAAATCCATTAAATAAAAGACATTAATAAAAGTCATCCTGTTGATTATAAGCTTTCTAGCCATCGAAAATTAGCATGAACCAACCAAGAGGTTTCAGGACGAGAAAGTCATTGATTTGAGGCCATTAAGGTTGTAGGAAGAAGAAGAATATTTTTTTTAATCAGTATGCAATTTTATCTTCAATTGTATAAAAAAAAGTGGGGAAATTATAGCTCTTACCTGGATTTGCAGTCCATCTAAAGGAGAGCACCTGAGATATGTAGGGGGAATCACTGAAGATAAACCATCAAGCTAACAAGTCCTGGCCATGAGACCAAAGTGATCCTCGCCTGCCCTTCCAGTAAACTAGTTGTTAGCCAAGAACACTAACCTCTAAGTGGAATGCTAGTTAGTTGATACAGAGAAATCCCTGAAAGGTCTAAATATGATAGCTGCTTTCCTAATGGACTGATACCTTACAACTTCCTTTACTGTGGATCACTTAAAAAAAAGGTTTTGGATGTTTCTATTATATCTTTTTTTTTTATAAACAGCATGATGACAATAATTTCCCACTTATACTCTTTGAGAGAGTAGTCCTTGCCAACTGAGTGAAAAGATGAGGAATGACAATCTCTTGCAAATTCACGTATGTAGGGTCAGAAGGAATATCCCAGTCATTTTTCAAAAAGAAATACAAAATGCAATGTCCAGCGACTTTGGTGCTCGGACAAGAAATAATGACATTGGTGGGCGGGGCGCAGAGAGTGAAAGAGAGTGAAGATATCCTGTACCCTTTGTTCTGTCCGTTCTGAGCAGCGAAGCCAGCATACGTCACACTACCAGTGTGCCTGCTACCAAAAAGCTCAAACAATACTCCAAGAGGCCAAGAATTCCTTTAATAATTTTTTTAAAAAGTTTAAATGGCAACACAACCGTAAATTTGGTACATCACAGAAACAAAGGTCTTTGCAGGCAACACTGATTGGGAATAGCAAAACACTTGGCTGGTGAAAAAAATGAAACTCTAAATTATATACAATAGTAGCTAAGGGTGATATTGAAAAACAGTCTTATTTACTGTGACTCAAGATTTAACTCGCCATTATCTATTGCTTATTTATTCGGGGTTGTAAATAATACTTATATAGAGACATAGAGATGTGTAAAAATGAAACATTGTGAAAAAAATACAATTTTTCAATTTCATATGAAACTCAAAGTATAAGTTTTGTCCAATATGGAATGTACCTACATTTGTTTATATTAGGGCTCTAAAATCCATTTAAAAATTGTCTTTTTGTTTTTAAAAAAAGAACAGCTGACCCACCATGCAAGTCCGCTGTATATCTTGCTTGCTCAAAATGAGCATTTTCGGGTGAGGTCTGTTTTTTTCTGCCCAAAGTCTGGTATGATTCGGTTGAAGTTGTACTGGCCCAACTGCGGAAAGAGTTTCCGTTGAAAAGTCCGATGGCAGCATCTGGATGAGCGGCAGTCTCAGGAATGCAGGGTGAGTAGAGAAGAGGGAGGTAAGAGCCCAAATCCTTATGAAGGATGACGTTCAGTTGTTAAATTTTAAGGGGTATCCAATGGCTTTTTCCAGGCACTCAACTAAAGAGCCAGCGGAAAGAAAATCCCTCTCTACTTCTACGAATTTGATGTAGATGGATTTGGGCGAAACTCCGGGATCTACAATACAGTTCTGGGACAAAAACCCATTAATACCAACCCAATCTTTGCTGAAGGTTTTGGTATTTGCCTGGAAATGTAAAAATAAGCATTGCTGGAGAGTCCTGACCTCAGCAATCCCGAGGTAGCAGTAGATTATTCGGGTGGGTTCGATTTCCACCTGCAACGAGGCTTGTGCCGAGAGGGTCTCCAAGTCAACCCGGCCCTCCTTTCCTGGGTCCAGAGAACGCCGCTCCAGGGGTGGCGAGGGGGGCCTCTCCACACATTCTTCGTAGCCAATGGCATAAAGGCCTGGACTTTTGGGAATGCCTCCTGGTAATAAATACTGAACCACGTTCCCACCAGTGGGCTTGGAGTGGGCGATGGGTATCCAGTCAATTTCCATGTGCAGCTCCAAGCACCTAGCTTCACTAATGGTGATCTCTAAAAACTTGTAGTAAACGTTTTTCCAGTTCATTTTCTGCACGCGGGTCATAATGATCCGTCCCTCCGGCTTCTCGGAGTTGAAGTATTCCCGCAGTCGCTTGCCTAGGGGCACCTGGGAGCTGATCTCAGCATAATGGTAACGGATATCCTCTTTCCAACGGGTGTTATACCCAATTCCAAAAATGGCCAGTTTGTTAGAAAGATGAAGCCTTGAAAAGTCCGTCCAGCTCTGAAAGAGTTCCCATTTCAATTGCACCGATTCCAAAATCTGTACGATATTTTGCATGATGTCTCTCTTCCTAGAAAGAGAAATACAAAGTCAAATTCCTCAGGGGTCTAGCTCAGCACGGTGCAATGGGGCAAATGTTCTATATCTGTGCTGTCCAATATGGCAGCCATTAGCACTTAAAATGTATCAGTGTGAGTGACATATGAAATTTTTAGTCATAACTTGAAATTATGTTTAAATAGCCACATGTTGGGGCACCTGGGTGGCTCAGGCATTAAGCATCTGCCTTCGACTCAGGTCATGATCCCAGAGTCCTGGGATAGAGCCCTGCATTGGGCTCCCTGCGCAGCAGGAAGCCTGCTTCTCCCTCTCCCACTCCCCCTGCTTGTGTTCCCTCTCTTGCTGTGTCTCTCTCTCGCTGTCTCTTTTTCTGTCAAATAAATAAATAAAATCTTATAAATAAATAAATAAATAGCCGCACATGACTAGTGGCTACCATATTGGACAGTGCAGATCAAGATAAACATAGTATTAAAATCTGAGAAACACTCTTTCCTAAGAAATTCCTAGCAATTGATGATAAACTGATTTCCATTACTTCTACAGTCTGGCTGTATTAAACTTAGTAACTATTGAGATGTAAGACCCTAGGGTTTCAGAAACCCAAGGATCAAGAATTTACAGTTTTTAAATTTATTATTATTAATTCCAGTACGGTTAGCACACAATGTTATGTTAGCTTCAGGTGTACAATCTAGGGATTCAACACTTCCATACAATATCCAGTGCTCCCCGTGAGATGTGTGCTCCTCCACCCCCATGCCCCACTCCCCCCTCTGGGCATCATCAGTTTGTTCTCTGTAAAGAGTCTGTTTCTTTTGACAGAGAGAGATCACAAGTAGGCAGAGAGGCTGAGAGGCCGGCAGAGAAAGAGGAGGAAGCAGGCTCCCCACAGAGCAGAGCCGGATGTGGGGCTCGATCCCAGGACCCTGAGATCACGACCTGAGCAGAATGCAGAGGCTTTAACCCACCGAGCCACTCAGGCGCCCCTGCGTTTTGATTCTTAAGTTCCACATACGAGTGAAATCATATGGTATCTGTCTTTCTCTGACTGACTTATAAAGTGGCAAAGGCAGGCAAAGGATGCTGTATTCAAAATGGCATCTTGCATCACTTAAAACAATGAAGAGCTTAATTTCTAACCTGGAAATTCTTGAGTTCAGTAATTTTGGCCCATACATGCTTGCTGTGGGAAATGTACAACGGATTATGTCTAATGGCCTGATGCAGAAACAAAACGATATTTTCTCCTCTTTGTCTGAAACTCATTACTACTCCCAAATGTCCAAGAATTGTCAGTTAAGCACAGAATTAAGATCTGAGAATTCAGATGGAAAAGGTCTACATCAAGCTTAGGGGGGAGGGGCGCCTGGGTGGCTCAGTGGGTTAAAGCCTCTGCCTTCGGCTCAGGTCACGGTCTCAGGGTCCTGGGATCGAGCCCCACATCGGGCTCTCTGCTCAGCAAAGAGCCTGCTTCCCCCTCTCTCTCTGCCTGCCTCTCTGCCTACTTGTGATCTCTCTCTCTGTCAAATAAATAAATAAAATCTTAAAAAAAAAAAAGCTTAGAGGGGAAAATGAATGAATGGAGATTATTCTAGAAAACATTTTCTAAAGGGGAGCAGAAGTAGAGAAATCATTTGGATTTGGATTTGGAGAGTTAACAGAGTAAGGCTGAACGTTCTGGGAAGTTTTTGTTTCAAATGCCGCTTAACTCATATAATCATAACTGATACTTCACGGTAATTCGTGCACTGTATGTGAGCATATGTAATGACAAGTTTGCTTCTCAGGTATGGCAAGACTTTGATATTGAAAGACTGAAGTCTGTTAAATATTAACTTAGCAACAATCTCTTACAGTCTACATAGGTCATGGGTTTAAGCTACAAAAATACTCAACGACCATCCTTAGGTACGATCAAAGAGGGTGTACATGTTTGCTAAGAGCTTCTTGGAAGAAAACAATGCTTGCAAGTTTCCTACTAAATCCCTGCATCTTCTAGGGGAAGACTTTGGGGAACCATTCTCAGTCTGTCCTCTTACTCTCTGGCTTTCTCTGCAAGATGACAAAATGCTAAGATTTTGTCTCCTGCTGCTTCTCGGAGCCAGAGACTGCCCTAGACTTGTCTTCCACTCTTTAGTTTGTCACGGAAGTTCTTAAGTAGCAGAGTGGCCATCTCGATGGGATCACTGCATGGCCGGACAACTGTTTCTTCTCGGAGGACACAAAGGCACGCCATGATCATTCATATTCAGCTTGGCGCTCGGGAGGTAAAGATATAGGACCGTGTCTCTGCATGAATGCTTAAAGAAAAGCTCTCTTTCACAGACACCAACTTTCCTTCCTTGTCCTCTTTTGAAATGCTACACTGATCTCAAGGACCAGACTAAGGAGTTGGGATGGAGGGCAGTGATTTCCATCAATTCTCTCACTGATCCGTCCCAATGTCTGACATAAAGTGGGCACTTGGCAAACAACTGT
>JAQQSY010003219.1:0-13130 GCA_028646535.1 Procyon lotor
CACTCGGGCTCCCCTGGTCCCTCGGTGACCCCACGGGTCCTGAAACCACACTGTTCCCGTGAGGGCTGAACCCCCGTTAGCCTCCAGAGCAATGTCCCTTAGCGGAGCTGACTAGAAGTTCCGGATTTTGTGCTCCGCGGCTCTGTGGCTGCTGGGAGCTGGCCTCTCCCCCCCGGGGTCTCTCTTCCCATCGCTTTAAATTCACTTTTTCCACTCCTACCTTTCTGAAAGTGGTCGATTTTCTGCTCCTCGAATTGCTGTTCTTATTCTCTTCTCTCTCCTGTTGTGTTTGCCAGCTTTTAGTGTGGTTTTCTGCTTCTTTAGCTGGACTTCTGGGACCTGGTGCTTTCTATGCGTCCTATACCTCCGCCATCTTGCCAGATCTCCTCATTTCTCTTTTTATCCTCACCCAGCTCAGGGCCTGATGCATGGTAAGCGCTTGTTAAATATTGACTGACCTAAGGAAATTATGCCGACTTAAGTCTTGAATTCTTTTCGTCCTTCTCAGGACACATGCTTTGTTCATATTTGTCTGAACTTGCAGTTCTCCTGCACACCTTCTTGTCATTATCAGCCTTGCAGAGAGGGGACACAGAAGCAGGTTCCTGCCTGCCTTTCAGGGACTCAGAATTAGAGAACATTGAGCAGAGATGCAGAAAAGCAGGCTTGGCAGAACTTGATCTGAGGATTCTCTTTTTTCTCCATTTCTAATCCTTCTTCCCTTCCTACACCTGTTTTTTTTTTCTTCTTTTCTATAAGGATGAATTTCTGAAATAAATGCAGAAAGTTGGTCCACAGTATTAGAAAAATCTGGAGACTTCTGATCCTGTGCTAGGATTTCTGTAGAGGGCTGGGTTGGTCACTGCTCTCTGAGAGGGCAATGGTCAGCTTACGACCCACAGAAGGTGCCTCTGACTCTCATCTCAGGGAAGACAAGAGTGGGTGGTGACCCTGACACCACCTGCAGGGCCATTCCCATCAGTGTTGGGCCCAAGTTGATCATTAAGCTACCTGGAGCCTCACTAATCGGTTTCTGAGCAGCCTTCGTATAGGAGATCCATTTTTTTTATACCTTTTTAAAGATATGTATTTATTTATGTTCAATTAGCCAACATATAGTACATCATTAGTTTTTGATGTAGTGTTCAATGATTCATTAGTTGTGTATAACATCCAGTGCTCATCACATCATGTGTCCCCCTTAACACCCATCACCTTTACCCTATCCCCCCACCCCCCTCCCCTCTGAAACCCTCAGTTTGTTTCCCATAGTTAAGTCTCTCATGGTTTGTCTCCCTCTCTGATTTCTTCCCTTTCAGTTTTTGGGCCCTTCCCCTGTGGTCTTCTATGCTGTTCCTTACATTCCACATATGAATGAAACCACATGATAATTGTCTTTCTCTGCTTGACTTATTTCACTTAGCACAATCCCCTCCAGTTCCAACCATGTCGATGCAAATGGTGGGTATTTGTCCTTTCTGAAGACTGAGTAATATTCCATTGTATATATGGACCACATCTTCTTTATCTATTCGTCTGTTGAAGGGCATCTCGGCTCCTTCCACAGTCTGGCTATTGTGGACATTGCTGCTATGAACATTGGGATGCAAAGACCCCTTCATTACACTACATTTGTATCTTTGGGTAAATACCTAGTAGTCCAATTGCTGGGTCATAAGGTAGCTCTGTTTTTAACTTCTTGAGGAAACTCCATACTGTTTTCCAAAGTGGTTGTACCAGCTTACATTCCCACCAATGGTGTAAGAGGGTTCCCCTTTCTCCACATCCTTGCCCACATTTTTGTTTCCTGCCTTGTCAATTTTTGCCATTCTAACTAGTGTAAGGTCTTTTTAATTTTTATTTTTTTTAATATTTTATTTATTTGAAGGAGGGCACACGAGCAGGGGGAGGGGTAGAGGGAAAGGGAGAATAGGTTCCCTGCCCAATTTGGGACCCAGTTATAGGACCCTGAGATCATGACCTGAGCAGAAGACAGATGCTTAACCAACTGAGCCACCAGGGCAACCCCCCTAAAGATCTTTTTTAAAGTACTGTTTTGGATTTATGAAATAATTGAATAGATAGTTCATAGACCCAAGAATCCAAGAAGATACTGCCTCTCACAGCCCCCCACCCCCCGGACACATAGTTTCCCCTATTCACATCTTGCATTAGTGTGGCAAATTTGTTAAAATTCATAAACCAATATTAAGACATTATTCACTAAAGTCTATAGAGAACCCATAGGATTCTCTTGCCTTTGGACGCACTGCAGGCTTGGACAGATTCATAATGACATGTAGCCACCATCATAGTATCATACAGAATAGCTTCACTGCCCTCAACATTCCCTGTGCTTCACTTATTTAAGAAATCAAAAAAGACAATAATGTTTCACGACATGAAAATTATGTGAAACTCAAAAGGCAAGGTTCATAAATAAAGTTTTATTGGGAAGCAGTCACACCCGTTTGCTTACATATTATCTGTGGCTGCTTTTGCTCTATAGCAGAGTCGAACAGTTGCCTTGGGGGCATCTGGCCTGAGAAGCTGAAAATATTTACTCTCTGGCCCTTTACGAGAAAAGCTGACCTCTAATCTAGATGATAAGTCCTGGAAAGTTTGAATTGTCACCTCTCAGCACGTGAGGGGGGATGTGAACCTAGTAGGTTTCTCCTCTACCCTGACTGATTTCAGATACAAAACGTCCCCTCTGGAATGTTATTTCCATAGTCAACTTTCTCCCCAGAATCCCCTCTGCCATTTTGTTATGGGTCTTTATCACTTACATCTTGATTTTTCTTTTTTACCGTGAATCTCTGACAAGAGATGTGTGACTGATATGTTCATAAGTCATAAAATTGTGGATCAAAGAACTTACTCATTTGTCCATATATTGTTCTCCCTGTCTCCAACAAACATTAACTTAGTATTTGCTCTCTGTTGTGTGCAGTCCTGGTTAGTAAAGATTAAAAAAGCAGCCTCAGTCCTTGGGGAGGTCAGAAAGGAGTGCTGATAACAGATAAAATGACAGCTGGAACACAATATCATAAGTACTATAAAATAAGCTTCAGACACCAATAATAGAATCATAGACCCAAGAATCCAAGAACCGCCAATCATTTATTTAACAAATGTTTACTTAGTGCCTATTAAATACTAAGTACTGTGCTAGGTGTTGGGAATATTATGGTGGGCAAGACAGATCTTAAAGAGCTCTTAGTCTACCTTATATTTATCATAAATACAGGAGGGATTTTTGAGGCCATCTGATGTAATCCTCTTATCTGATGAAAGAATCCTTGCTCCAGCTGTCTTGGCAAGTGTCACTGACATTAATGTGGTCTACTCCAGTGAGAGGAAACTCATGGATTAGTTTGTCTGAGGTTGGATGATGATACACGTTGGTTGCTATGCTTTATTTAATTGAAACTGGGTCTCTCAGTAGAAATTATACGTTTTAGAGCTAAAAAGTGTCTGCTGAAAAAATCTACTCTTTTTTAATATTATTTTATTTTTTCATCATGATAACTGTACTCTTTAATCCCTATGACCTATTTCACATCCCTCCACCCACCTCCCCTCTGGTAACCGCCAGTTGGTTCTCTATAGTTAAGAGTCTGTTTCTTGGTTTGTCTCTTTCTCTCCTTTTCGCCCCATTGTTCACTTGTTTGGTTTCTTCAATTCCAGATATGAGTGAAATCATACGGTATTTGTCTTGTTTTGCTTAGCATTACACTCTCTAGTTCCACCTATGTGATTACAAATGGAAAGATCCCATTCTTTTTATGCCTGAATGAAACTCCATTGAATAATATTCATTCAATATACTTCATATATATATGAATAAATATGAATATATATATATTCACCCATTCATCTATAAAGGGGCACTTGCTCTGTTTCCATATATTGGCTTATTGTAATACTGCTATAAACAGCGAGGTGCATGTATTCCTTTGAATTACTGTTTTTTGTATTCCTTGGGTAAATGTCCAGTACTGTAATTACTAGATTATAGAGTAATTCCATTTTTAACTTTTTAAGGAACCTCCATACTGCCTTCCACACTGGCTACAAGTTTGCATTCCCACCAACACTACATAAGGGTTCCTTTTCCTCCGCATCCTCGCCAACATTTGTTTCTTGTGTTTTTAACCATTCTGACAGGGGTGAGGTGATATCTCATTGTGGTTTTGACTTGCATTTCCAAAATGCTGAGTGATGTTGAGCATCTTCCCATGTGTCTGTTGGCCATCTGGATGTCTTGGATGGCCAACCATTTCATCTGGATGAAATGTCTGTTCATGTCTTCTGCCCATTTTTAATTGGATTATTTGGGTACAACTCTAAGTCTTTCAACAGAAGGAATTTAATATAAGGAATTGGTTATGGAAAAGATGAAAGAGCTTAGAAGCCAAGCATGAGAAGATGAGACAATCCTATGATTAGTAACAGCAGAATGCTGCTCCATCCCTAGGTCTTTCTGGACAACAGAGCAAGGAAGCCTTGTCAAAGCCATGCTGGAACTGTGTGGTTGGAGTTAGAAACGCAGTGGGAATAGCCACTCAGAGGTGGAACCACAAGGTGAGAGGTCACAGAAGCTGGGGCTCAGAGGAGATGGCCATTGCTAGAAGTGCCACCCAAGGCAGATTGGGAAAGACAGAATTATCTTGGTTTCTACTCTCCTCTGTCAAAGCATCCTACTGGCCTCACCACCCAGAAGCCAGTAGACAAGGGAGTTTGTGAAATGCAGAGAATGGGTCTGAGAGTGAACAATGGCTTTGTTACCATTCTTAATACATGTGGTTGCTTATGAACGGTCCCTGTGGAGTGCCCCTGGCCTCAGTGGTGGTGCCACAAAGATAGTTCAGCCTTTGCTTGACTGTTTCCTCAATGTACTTTCCCTGCCCTTGTCCAGTTACCCTCCTGAGCCAAGAAAGACAAGGCTGGGCAATGCCCACACACTGGGATGTCTCCAGAGTACAGGCTAGAAATGACGAGTGGCCACAGCAGGAATAAAGAAAGCTTTAGCATGAGTTTTACTACTAAGTCTATTAGCTCAGCAAGCTATTTAAGCATTAGTTGACCTACCAGTAGGATTGGAATTAATAAAGACACCCGTCCGGTTGTAGGAAAGCAATGAAATAATTTGTGTAGAGTCTGACACATACTCTATGGTCAGTACATGATAACTATTATTATTCACTCATTTACATACACTTAGTGCCTCTCATGTGCCAAAGTCTCTTCTAGGGTAGATGCTATGAATAAAGTGATGACCAAAAGACATTTTAGTGAAGGTTAATACCTTTTTTTTTCCACTTAAAAAAAAAGATTTAGGTTGACTCTTCTCATCTTGTTTTATTCACCCAGTTTAGTTGAAAGAACCTCATTGACACGTAGTACAGGGTGATGCCTACTCTCTGGGGGGTAGGGATGTGTGTATATGGGTATGTTCTGAACCAACTAGTCAGACCACAGCATGCCCCTTCAGGTCCCAAAAATTGGTACCTGGAATTAGCCACGGGCAGACAGGTGGTAGCTGAACATTTTCATATACTCTACAAGCGAGGCTGAGAGCTTGCTCCCCTCCACATTGGTGTGGGGTATCCTTTGCTAATCAAAAGAGTGGATCCCACCAATCAGAATCAACAGCAACCTCTGGCAGTTGGTTAGAAATGCAGAATTTCAGGCTCCAACCTAGCTTTAGTGAATCAGAACCTACAATTTAATAAGATCCCCCAGGTGATTGGAATGCACTTTAAAGTTTGGGAAGCACTAGTGTAATTCATAAAGTTAATACTTTGCTCAGCTGGTATCCCAGGCTTCTGTGGGACTTCTGATTGTGAGACACGCTGTGCTGTTTCTGGGCTTGGGGGAATCTTTCCAAGTTCCCGTGGAGTGAGCTCACCCTGCTTTACCTCTTAGACAAGCTAAGAAATTGGACAGCTGGTACATGTTCCTGGTATTTCTAGCAACAACACAAAGAGAAAGAAGGAAAAGGAAAGAAGAAAAGAAAAAGAGAAAGGAAGGAAGGAAGAGAGGGAGAGAAAGAGAGAGAAGGGGGAAAGAAAGAAAGAGAAAAAAAAGCAGGGGAATGAGGAAGAGGAGGAGGGAAGGAGGGTTGGAGGGAGACAGGAAGGGAGGAAGGCCAAGTTTACTTAGGTAGAGTAGACTCTAAGCCAGAAATGCCCAGACTGTCTAGGGCTGGAATTCACTGGGTAGCTGCTCAACTCTGAGACCAACCCTTCTTCTAAAGCTAATGTGAGCCCAGGATCCTAGGCATAAGCAACTTAAAACGACTTCTCTCTTGCCATCAGATTTGGGCAGTGGGCCAACTCTTAACAATCTCTGAAAGAGTCAAACCCTGATTTTAATTCCTTCTTGCCTTCTCTGCCTGCATGGAAATTACTATTTATTCCTAAACCTGAGATTCAATGCCAACCCTTCCATGATTCTCTGAATCCAAAGCTTATGCCAGGCTTTCAATACCCTTCTAGAACTGACCTTCCAGGGCATGAAGCGATGATAACCCTTCCACTATGAGCCTCCTCTATGCCCTCTTATAATCCAGGCTGATCTCTTACCCTGCATGTCTTCCCAAGGAGTAAGGTGCCAGGTAAATGGGCCATGTTTCCATGCTGTGGGGAGAGAATAGCAGTGTGTGTGTGTGTGTGTGTGTGTGTGTGTGTGTGTGTGTGTGTGTTGGGGGGTTGTTGTGCACATATGTGGGTATGTATTGCAAATCTTATGGGCTGGATGGATAGGGAAAGGGGCTTGTATCTTTTGAGAGAGATTCCTTGGTGTTCCTAAATCTTTTACCCATTGATAACTGCTTCAAATCAATTTCATTCACTCATTGATTCGTTCACTCATATAGCAAACATATTATGATGTACACATACAGAGGTTAATAAAATAGTCCCTGCCTTCTACATGGTCACAGTCCTGCTTGCTTGGACCTCACCCAGTTATGAATGAATCCATTCCTTGCCTGTCCTGCCTCCATCCCAGTCCTACCCTGGGAAGACTCTACAGCTCCTCTCTCTCTCTCTCTATCTCTCTCTCTCTCTTTTTAATTAGGAGACTTTATTTTATTTTTGACAGTTTCAGGTTTACAGAAAATTGGGCACAAAGTATAGAGAGTTCCCCACCCCATCTAATCTCTCCTATTAGTAACACCTCACATTAATGGGGTGCATTTGTTACAAGTGATGAGTGAATATCGATACATTGTTTCCTAAAAACCAGTTTGCATTAGGGTGCATTCTTGGTGTACACTCTATGGGTTTGGACAAGTGTAAAATGACATATATGCTGATTACGGCATCATACGGGATAGTTGTATTGTGCTAAAAATTCCATCTGCAGCCCCTTTTGTTCACTCCTATTCTCAAGGTCTGCCCATTGCCTCCCGTGCCCAAGCAAGAATAAGGTAAGATTACACTCACTTGGATTGAAATCAAGGGGCAGCATATATTCAAGTTTCCTTGCCCCCCACCTCCCCCGGACTTCGGCTGATTAACCAGCCAGACACCTCTGAATATTCACCAAACTTGACAGGTAATTCACCCTGCCTACCAAGTAGAAAGATCCAAAAGGAGATGAGAAGAGGCTGTGTCTTTAGGCACAGAAAGTTACAAAGAGTCCAGTAGGCTAACAAGGCAATTTAATTTCCCCGGCTGAGCAGCCTCGGGGAATTTCCCAAGAAATGCCAGGATTTTAGAAATGGCTTTTCTTTAATCTTGATGACTCATTCCTCCTGAGCCAGCCCCAGTCCTTTAATGGTGCATTTTGCAGATGTAATTTTAGTGGTGCTACAACGTGTCTAATGAAGTGATAATTTACAGATGCGCAGTATACTAGGCAGCAGAGGGGGCGAGTTTAGCCAGTGCAGAAGGGAAGCTAAGGAATCAACCCAGCTGAGAAGCTGCCCATTTCCCAGGTCCCACTGGCGGCCCCACATTGGCTGCTGGGAAACCTATGGTTGGGAAGGACCCTAACAATCTATTTTATATTTTTTCTTGAAAATCATTTTTCCAGGAAGGCTGCAGGGCAGACGGTAGTCATTCCAGTTTGCAAGATAATATCTGAATCTGCTGGCAACAGGTTAGACGGGGTTGAGAGCTGTGAAGTTCCTCCTTAGGACATTGATCTTTGGAAGACAATAAGAAAGTGAGATTCCTCGTGGTCGGCAGGGCCACCCCAGGTGACAGCCCAGGAGGCCAGGTCTGTCCCCAGTATCTTCCAAGGGCTCCTGATGCTCCTTCTCCCCATTCCAGATTCCAAAGAGCTGCTCTCTGATCCTGTCCAGGAACCCCTGCCAAATGCTATCCTTGTAGCATCTACTCCTTCATCACGGAACTCTCCATAACCCGTTGTCACCGTCTCTTACTTGTCCTTGATGCCACTGAACCCCACACTCCTTATTTCCTCACTGCGGTCTGGATAGCCCAGACAACAATGTCAGCGAAGTATGTGGATTAAGTGGTAGAAATGAATGAACCGAATGGTCGTGGTGTCTCTTTATCTCCAAGAAAGGCCTCTCTGTGCTATAAAACGAAAACCTCAGTGCTATTTGAAATTCTGCCTCTTCAGCATGTGCTCATTCCATTTGGTCACCAAGTCCTATTAGCGTTACCCTTAAAACAGCTCTGGAATCTTCTCTATTTCTTTGTTTCTACCTAAGTTAAGACTCTGAGTGTCTCCTGTCAGGGTTGCCGGAGAAAATGCAGAATGCCTAGCTACATTCAAATGTTAGGAAAACAATATAATTTTTTTTTAAGATTTTTTTTTTTTATTTGACAAGCAGAGGGAATGGTAGCTGGAGAAGCAGGCTTCCTGCAGAGCAGAGAGCCCAATGCAGAGCTCAATCCCAGGACCCTGGGATCTGACCTGGGCCGAAGGCAGCCGCTTAACGACTGAGCCACCCAGGCGCCCTACAATTTTATGTTACTAAATATAAATACGTCCTAAAAATTACATGTGACATTCTTATGCTAAAAATTTCATTGTTTACATCAATTTCAAATGTGATTAGGTGGTCCTGTACTACACATTTTTTTTCTGTTGTGATGAAATATACATAAAATTTACCTTTTTAGCAATTTCAAGTATAGAATTCAGTGACGTGAAGCACATTCGCAATATTGTGCAATCATCACAACTGTGCGTTTCTAGAACTTTTTCATCATCAAAGAGAAACTGTACCCATTGTAAAAGAACTCCCCACCCCCTCCTACATGCCCCAAGAACATCTACAATATTTTCTGTCTCTACGAACCTGCCTATTCTGGGTGCCTTTTATCAGTGGGATCATACGATATTTGGATATTTGTCCTTTTGTGTCTGTCTTCACTTAGCATCATGCTTTCAAGGTTCACCCATGTTGTAACATATATCAAAATTCCCTTCCTTTTTAAGGCTGAGTAAGGTTCCATTGTATGTACCACGTTTTGTTTATCCATTCATCTGTTGATGGACATTTGGGGTGTTTCACCTTTTGTCTACTGCTATGGACATTGGGGTATAACTCTCTGTTTAAGTCCCCACTTATATTTTTGTTGGAATTCTCTAGAAATGGAATTTCCAGATCATAGGGAGATTCTGTGTTTAACTTTTTGGTGGACCATTCAACTGTTTCCACAACAGCCGCCTCATTTTGTCTTCCCACCAGCAGTACACAAGGATTTCGATTTCTCCTCATCTTTTGCCAGCACTTCTTATTTTCCCTGCTTAAAACAATTTATGTTTGGAATAGCCATGGGCGTGAAGAAATATCTCATTGTGTTTTTTTCCCATTTTATTTTATAATTATTGTTTGAGATCTACTCTTTTAACACTTGGCCAAGTGCACAAGACAGTATTGTTAGCAACAAGTGCCATGTACGGGGATCTCTAGAAACGTATTTATCTTGCATAACTCGAACTTTCTAGCCATTGAATAACATCTCCCCATTTCCCCTTCCCGGCCCCTGGCAACCACCATTCTACTAGGGCAAATATTTTTCTCCATTCCATCATTTCCCTCCATGCTTCATTGTCATTTTGATTTGCACTTCCCGAATAGCTAGGGATGATGGAGCAGTTTTTTATGTGCTTATTGGCCATTTACATGTCTTGTGGAGAACTGTCTATGCAAGTCCATTTTTGAATTTTTTTTCTTTTTGGTTATTGTTGACTTGTAGGAGTCCTTTGTAAAATCTGGAAATTCATCCCTGGTACCAGATACAAGATATATGATGGGCCAATATTTTCTCCCATGTTATGGATTGCCTTTCAAGCGTCCTATATTCTTATTTGCTAAATCTGGCATATCTATGTGTGTGAGAGTCCATCTACCTGGTGTTTCTCAGCTGGGGATGAGTTTCCCCCATGGGGACATTTGGAAGTGTCTGGAGAAAGTGATGACCGGGGAAGGAGTGCTGCTAGCTTCCAGGGATAGGGGCCAGGGATGCTGCTAAATATTTTATGGTGCACAAACAGCCCCCACTAACAAAACACTGTCCAATCCAAGAAGTCATGGTGCCGAAGGTGAGAAACTGTACCTACTGCTTATCAGCTTATCACCATCTGATGATCACCATCACTTAGGACTGCCAGTGCCAGTGCCAGTGATGACACTGCAGCTGTTCCCAGGGTCTTCCGAGACTTCATTCTGCTGCTGTTGGTATAGGGGGAGAGAAACAGTGACAGTGGAAGGAACCAGATCACAGGGAGGAGTGTTTAGAAAAATACCCAGCTCACTTGTTCCATGGAGGTTGATGGCCATGAACTTACTTTGGCCGCTCTCAAGCACCAGATCAAGTATTGTTTCTGATATAAAACATCCCAGGCAAAGGAAGTACAGTATCCACCCCCTTCATACATGGGGGATACATTCTAAGACCCCCAGTGGATGCCTGAAATCACAAATAGAACTGAACCCTACATACATTGTTTTTTTTTATACATACATACCTATGATACAGTTTAATTTATAAATTAGGCACAGTAAGAGCTTAACAACAGCTTATTATAAAATAGAACAATTATAACAATATGCTGTAGTAAAAGTTACGTGAATGTGGTCTCTCTCTTTCTCAATATTGCACTCTACTCACCTTTCTTCTTGTGATGACACGAGATGAGAATAAGCCTACATGATGTTCTAGATGAAGCGAGGTGAATGGTGTAGGTGCTGTGACCTAGGATTAGGTTATTATTGACCTTCTGACTATCTGTCATCTGATCATCTACTTCTGGACCATGAATGACTTTGGGTAACTGAAACCATGGATTAGAGGGGATGACTGTATTTATTAAGCACCTATTATAGGCACTTTCATAAACAATTATCTAATTTAGTTCTCACAGTGACCTTGGGAAGTTAGGTATCTTTTCCCTTTTACATATGAATAAATTAAATTTTAGAAAGGTTGTAACTTTATGTATTTCTTATATTGGGTCCCCTTCCGTCCCCCTTTCTATCCCCATGTGTAGCTTATAGACAGAAGAATAGTAGAAACATAATGAATATTTGTCAAGTAGGCAAAAGTTACATGGAGGAACCAGGATTTGCCTTTCTAGTTCAAATGTAGGCTTTTTGAGAGCCAGGATCATTTGCTGTAATTTTTTATATAGTACTTTGAATACTTAGTAGTTTATTGCTAAGGATATAATGAGGGTTCTCTAAGTACTCAGTTCTTTGAACTAAAGTGAATTGAGTTCTTTTTTTGGAGCAAATTCTCTGGAACCTGATTGTTTGCCTTGTATGGGCCTTCCATAGATTCACAGAATCTCAGAGCTGACAGATAACTTGGAAGTTATCTACTACGGCATCCCTCCCAATGGCAGGAGATCCTCTTTAGCAGTGGTTCTCAAAGTGTGGTCCCCGGATTAGCAACACCAGCAGCCCCTAGGAATTTATTAGAAAAGCAAATTGTCTGGGTCTCACCTAACCTGCTGATTCAGAAGCTCTGGGAGAGAGCTGAGCGATCTGTGGCTTAACAAGCTTCACAGGTTTCTGATGCAGAGAAAGTTAGAGAACTGCTCTATTGCAATCTTGGCTGTATGATCTTTCTTGGACCCGCCCATGAATGAGTTTCACCGTATTATCAGATTGTCACTCCATTTTCATATCATTTTAATTGTTAGAAAATTTCTTCTTATTTGGAGCCAAAATCTGCAGCGATTCCTACACATTTTCTGCTTCTGCATTCTGGAGCTGAACAGAATGAGGATTAATAGACTAAAAGTTTCTCTATACAGATAAAGATAGGCATTATTTATGAAATACACATCTGGCATTAGGGAGATGGGGATAGAGTGGACAGGAATGGCCTGGGTTGCAATTCATCACAGGTGATTTGCAATGTGGCCCAGTCCCCTAAGGACTGGCTAGGGCCAGATCAAGGCTCCAACATCACAGCCGGGATTAAATTACTGGCGTCATAAGCTTTTCTTTCTTCTCTTCCACTTGATTTCTGTGTCTCTAACAAAGCTGTAGATGGGGAACTCTCAGGGGGATTTTCCCATCACCCGCCACAAACACAAAGCAACCAACACTTGACCTTCATAAAAGGGAGCTTCGACTTCAAGCAGAGAAACTTGTCTTAATGCTCTTCGCCTGTTTTGTAGACTCTTGTATTCCAAATGGTGGAAAGAATCTTAGGGATCATCTAGTACATCTCATACATATGAAAACAGAGGCCCAGATTACCAAACTGACCCTTGATCCTGGGTTATCTGGTCCTAATCAGTTTTATTTTCAGACTATCGCTTACTATCAAGACTTTCAAGACATATCTCTAAAGGCAAGGGACAAAGCAAAAGTGAGCTTTTGGGACTTCATCAAGATAAAAAGCTCCTGTATAGCAAAGGAAACAGTCAACAAAACTAAGAGACAACACATGGAATGGGAAAAGATATTTGCAAATGACATAACAGATAAAGGGCTGGTATCCAAGATCTATAAAGAACTTCTCAAACTCAACACCCAAAAAACAAATAATCACGTCGAAAAGTGGGCAGAAGACATGAGCAGACAATTCTCCAAAGAACATACACAATTCGGGGTCTTTTCTGGTTCCATACAAATTTTAAGATTGTTTGCTCCAGGCCTTAAAAAAACCCAGTGGAATTTTGAT
>JAQQSY010003220.1:0-13130 GCA_028646535.1 Procyon lotor
GGCACTGAGCATACAGCAGGAAGGATGAAAATTCCTGCGCTGAAAGAGCTTCTGTTCTGAAGGAGGAGACAGAGAAATGAACAAGCAAGTAAAAATGTTGAAATAGAGGTTATAAAGGAAATCAAAGGGGCATGGGTGGGATTGCTTTAAACTGATTGTCCAGAGACCATCTCTCTGAGTAGAGACATTTAAATTGATGCCAGTAGATGAGAAAAAAATAACTATGCATAGGACTTGGGGAAAAGCATTTGAGTAGAGGGAACAATAAGTGCAAAGGCCCTGAGGCCAAATGAAAGTTTCATGCATCTGAGGCCAGAAGGAGGGTACACTTACCTGGCACAAAATTGGGGCAGGAGATAGTTGTCGATTTTTAAAAATTATTTTTGGTTGACTTAGAGTGAATCTACTGCTCAGAAGGCTTCCAAAGGCCTACCAGCCTAATCACAAGGTAGCTGAGTGTGCTACACACCATTCTGCCTTTACATTAGCTATCAGTTTGGGAGGTCAACAAATACCGCATGGAGAAGTTTACTATTCTCTGAGCTTCTCCTGAATAACAAGTGGTTCCCAAATCTTTTGTGACCAGTCATGCTCATGATTTTTTTAATTCACCAACTGGAGTGTACAAGAAATTGCCAGAAAGAGGTTCTCTACCTGTAATAAGATCAGGTGCTGAGGGATAGGCACAGGGAAAAGAACGGACATTTAGAAATAGAATTTAAGACTGTAATCAAGATCAAAAGTGCATCCCGTGTGAAGAGCTTCGTGAGAAGATTCAGCCTGGGGATAAAGCTCCAGTTAGGAGACTTTCATAATTGTGGTCTAAGGAGCCCCAAACTGATCAACACTTGGCAATTATCTGCATTCTTTCCATTTTTTTCAAACTAGGACCGACCTGCTAGAAACAAAGTACAGTTGATACATACTTGCATGATAATGTGTTTTCTCTATATAGTTAATACATTTCTACTCACAGAAGGCTGACCGCTAGGTTTCTATCCCTAACTCCCTCCCAGGCCAAAGGATATGAAGTGCACACCCATTGTCAACAGCTGCATATACAAGCTAGTTCCTCCATGCTGACTGTTAAATAGGAGAAGGGATGAGAATCTGATGGGCAGACTTAGGATGTGCAGCCTTTTGGAATCATTTTTATGGAGAAATGTCTGTGTCAAATTATCTACTCCTACTTTCAATTTGCCTCTTCCATGTCCCAAGTCACAAGTAAGATACTTTATTAAATGCTTTGTTATTAATATGTTCCTCCCTACCTTCAATTTTATAAGGCTGCAAAGAAGCATCCGTCAAGGAAATGAGCTTTCACTTGGGAAGCAAATATCTTGCTCATTAGCTCTCAGTAGAAGACAACCCAGGAAAACTGAGCCCATCAGCATTGTGAAGGAACCTTCCCCATTCTCTTCTTGGCATTAGATTTCTTTAGAAATCGTGTTGCAGACTAATGTAGGGACCAGTTCCAGCGAGAGAAGAAAAGGCCTCAGAATTCAGCACCCCCTTATGTCACCATTACATATCCCTCAGAGTCTATTTTGATTCTAGACCTTGGGTAGAGATCCAATAAATAGCTCTTCTCTCTACTTCTCAGCAAAATTATTTTTAAAAAAGTGGAAAAAAAACCCTTTTATATACCATCTGTTGACACCCTCTTATTTCCATTTTTCTTCCTCAACTCACTCCAGTTGGTTTTTGTCCCCCTCACAGACTCTTTAAAGTCACCAATAACCATAACTCTGCTCAAGAAAAATGCTTACTTCTCTGTCCTCTTACTTAACTTCTCAGTATCACTTAACATGGATCTAGAATGTTCCTACATGATATTCACTCAGTTTTCCTCCTATCACAAAAGCCACTCCTTCTCACTCTTCCTTGCTTGGACTCATCTATTTAACCTCTAAATCCTAAAATGTCTCAGAGCTTGATCCTCAAACCCCTTCTCTTCTCTATACAGTTCCTTTCATTGGACTCATCCTTGCCCTGGGAAGTACCATCTTGACACTGATGCTTCCCAGATGCCAGCCCCTCTCCTCGAAAGTCTAGTCTTCTGTCCACGTCCCTCACACTCCCATCTGTACATTGTAAAACTCAAACTTTAAAAGGCTGATACACTGAACTATTAATCTGTCCCCACTAACTTTGCTCCTCACCACCCACCAATTCTCCCTCTTGGTAAATGGCACCAACATTGACCCAACTCTTTAGGTCAAACCCAGGGAACAACTTTAATGTATTTCTTTCCATCCCAGCCTATGATGCTGCCAGGTCTACATTATACGTATACAATACATATCCATCATACATACAGTAGAGATAGACACATAACTCTGCATTATGTATGTATTTCTCAGCATTTCTCCACCAAGCCCTACTCCAAGCTTTTTTTTTGTGTGTGTGTGTGTGTGTGTGTGTGTGTGTGTGTGTGTGATGCTGGGTTATTTATTTTGTGCATCTGTGGCAATAAATGAGATCTCAGTGGTGGTACAGATTTGACTCATCTCTGCAACTGTGCATGGCAAGAGGCCAAGAAGATGATGGCAAGATCCCAGTAAGGAGTGGGGAGGGCTGAGAGCTGGACACCTGGGCTGGCAGAAACATCAAAACCTCTGCATCAGCCTCCTAAGCCACCTTCCCGACTCCCTTCTCGCCACAGGTAGATTCTCCAATAGCTGCCAAAGAGAATTTTCTAAACCCTGAGTCAGATCTCACCACTGTCCTCCTCCGCCTTCAAACTTTTCCATCTTTTTCCATGGAATTGACCCACTCTCTATCCAAAACCTCATATTCTACCCTTGCTTCCCTGTGATCCAGTCACACAAGACATCTCCGGGGTCTTGAGGATGCCATCCCATCTCAGAGCTTCATGCTTCCATCCCTTCTCCTTGGGATGCACTGCTCTCAAAACCTCAGGTGGCTGTGCTCTCTCAACATTCGAGTTACAACTGCACTTATTCACAATGTTTACTGTATAACAAAACAACAAGAATTATAATGTACTTATATATCAGTTCTATAAATCATTAAATATTTATGTCCC
This sequence comes from Procyon lotor, assembly GCA_028646535.1. Taxonomy (NCBI): domain Eukaryota; kingdom Metazoa; phylum Chordata; class Mammalia; order Carnivora; family Procyonidae; genus Procyon; species Procyon lotor. Next base: position 3,050 of record JAQQSY010003220.1, read on the forward strand.
TACTGTATAATAATCATACTTTGAACTTGTTTTTTTCTTTGTCTTTTCTTGCCTGAAGAAGGCTCTCTGAGTATGAGGCGGCTTAATTTATTCTGTGATTAATCCCTTCATCCTAGATAAGGGTCTGGAGCATAAGAGGTATTTCATAATCTGTGTTGAATGAATGAATGAACGCAAATAGTCTACCCCTCATAGATTGAAAGCAACATAGATATACATTATCTATTTCATATTCTTCAGGGTACACATCAATATATCAGAGATCATCTATTTATTTACTTATTTGCTTTTATCTATTTGCCTATTTCCTGTTTCTCCCACCACAATTTAAGCCCCTTGAAGGCAGGGATTTCTGCTGGTCTTGTTCACTCCTGAGCATAGTGCTTTCAGGCTGACCAATCTTGATTTCTGACACAAACAAGGGAAGCTGACATATCCCACGAAAGCCATTATGGACAGTCCAGGGCTGGAGTCCTCTACACATAGAAATACACTGCTACTATCTTCTAAGTGCATAGAAGATAGTTTATGCACTATATACTATGCTCCAGATGAGGTCAAAAATTATCTGAGAGTCCCTGTTCTGTATCAGGACCAATTTCAGGAAATACTGACAATGACTAAACTTATCTTGGCACTTTTCCCTCCATTTTTTCAGCCATGATAGCCAGGTCCATCATGTTTACTGACTTCCTGGCTAGGAGCAGTGGTCCATGGACACCATTGTGCTCCCTGTACCTCATCTCCTCTCTTTATCAATACTCACCTCTTTGAAACCTTTTCCTATCTGTACAACTTTCACCTGAGAGTGACAGAAAAGAGATAAATCAGGAAAAACAAACTTATGTGAATGTTCCTGTATCCAAGAGGCACAAGATGTCCAAACCATAAGGTAGATTTCAAACCTTTGAAGAGTCAAGGTAATGGTAGGGTGTGCATGTTGCGGGGGGAAGTTGTTAAAGTCATGAGGTAGACAAGAAGGGAGATAATTTGAAGATTTGCCATCATGCTACTTATATGATAGTAGCATACTGGATTATCTAAGAGGTGGTCCCTCTCTGTATCCACCAGGTCAGATCCACCGTGAGGAAGCTGAAAGGATTGGTGCATCACTGCAAGCTTCTTTCTGATTCCTCATGCCAACTTTTGCTCCTTTATTCTTCTCACATAGGCTGTTTGACATTGTATTTGGCCTTCTCCCTATGAAGCTTACATACAGCATCTCACCCAACTGATTCCATGAATGAGGAACTAAGGACAGAAAGGGGAAAAATGTGCCCAACAAATTCAGCCTTGGTCATAGGTCAGACCAGAATCCAGTTTCCCCTGCAGCTCAGAGTTCAACTCTTACCACCCACTACATTTGGGGCAAGTCCTGGTACCTTCTATTAAGGCTTCAGTGGATGTTGTTGAAATTTTAAGGAAAAGTCCTTTGGGGTTCCTGGTCTCTGGATGGTTACTGGAAATCAAAATGGGTCAGAGAGAAAAGCATGGGATGGGGATAAAAGAAACAGGGGTATGGACACACTTGGTCCCAATGTAGGATCTATCAAATTACTTAAGGGTCCCTAAGCACTTACGGATTCGAAAACATCAACCCTCCTATAAGAATTTTTTCTTGGCCATCCAATCCAAGATGGTAATACATTTCCCTGCTTTATGTTCTTCCTAGTACATTTGTTAATCATCTAATTTATCTGTTTTCTTGTTATTATCAGCCTTGTTTATTAGAAGGTCAGCTCCATGAGGATGGAGATCTATCAATCTCTTAATCCCATTCCTGGTATAGTGATAGGCACTTAATAAATATTTGTTGAATTAATTAATGCTCAATAAATCAAAGGTATGGCATTGCCTTTAGTACCATGGAGTCCTCAAACAAATACTGTTTGAGTGAACAAACTCTTCTTTGATCCCCTTCTTACTTTTGATTGAATCTAAGAAATCAAATGTCTCTACTTTGGAAAAAAGATTCCCTCTATCTAAGACAGCAGACAGCCTAGATGGCTGGTCAGTCATTTATAACTCATTTGCTGTCCAGCCCACATTATCACTTTAACTCATCTCTCATAAAATGACAGAAAACTACTGAAAATCACTCAGCTCTCTTAAATCCCTGGATACAGACCCAGAGTGAAAAGGTACAAATATTGCTCTCCCCAGGGGGAAGCAATCCCCACCCTAGTTACCATCCGTTGGAAGGCATTATAATTCCTAGGCACTTTTGGAAATCTATCATCTTCAACTTTTCCACCTACCCAGGAACAGACTGTAGTAATGACTCTAAGGAGCTGTGTTTCAACTCCAGCTGTGGATCCAATTTTCACTTATAAGATTTAACCTGGAAATTATTAGTGACAACCATGGGGCGGGGGAGTGAACAGCTGATTTGGGAGGTACAGTGGGCTCAGCCTGGCAAGAGGAAAAGACAAATGATGCTCAGGCAGACCTGAATAAAGGATGCCCTTGTGGAAATGCAATGTGACGTACAGTAATTCCAACTGTGAAGCCACCAAACAGCCTATTAACAAATAAGTGGCTTGATGTGATTATAGATAAGACAAGTGAAATTAAAGAACATCACACACAATGAAAGCTGCATCTGGGAGCTTTGACTGAGAGCTGCTGAGAGGTCTTAGCAGCAGGAGGAGATGACGGTTGGATCATGCTTTGAATGAGAAAATCAAAGGAAAGGTGATACATGGGAAAAAGTCTATCTATTTAATTAGGGTGCAGATAGAAGGGGTGAATAGTTGCCAATTCTAAAATATTAAAGATAAACTCTGAGAACTGGGAGAATGTACAGTGAGAGGACAAAAAATGTCACCATCTTTCACTGTAGACATTTGATTCATTCAATAAATATTGTTATATACGTAAGTGCCAGGAACTGTGCTAATCCATAGTAGATTAAAGATATCATCTTCTCCTTCAGAAAGACTCAGACAAGGCAGCTGAAGAATACAGGAACAAACTCTGCCATGGGAATCCATGCAGTCTACTCCCACAAAAGCAACACTTTGCACCTAAAGAACAAGAATGCCTTGATGCATTATTATTTACTTCTGCATAAATTCTCTCATTCAATTTTCCTAATACCTCAGAGCTATGCGCCGCTGCCTCCTCCTCATACTGGCAACAAAACTGAGGTTCTGGGACATTTACACATGTACAGAGCTAAAGATTAAAGAAGCTGTGATTTGAACCCGCCGTTTGCTCTGAAACCTGTGTTCTTTCCACTAAGTATCTGTGGATACTCAGCCAAAAACAATGCCTGGCAAATCTATAAACTACACAGGTTCCCCCTTTCTTGTGCTTTATTTCCCAATGAAGTGACCCCATCTTGCCTCTCACATAGCAGGTGCCTTTCAAATCTCTCTTGGCAGGATCGGAAATGTATTTATAATCTGGATAATGGGGAGAGGACAAAGCAAACATTTTATTCTTCTTAACAGTATCTGAACATTAACACATGCTGCCCTGGAGCCTTAAGATCAAAGAATAAATAAAAGCCTCCAAAGGACTATCAGGTCTGGGACTGGCCGAGAAGGAGGAAGGGAGGTATTCGAGGAAGGAAACGGTGTCCCTGAAAACTCCACAGAAGTCCCACAAATAGCACAGGGAAAAGCAAAAGGGCCAGCCACAAGAGACCCACTCTAGGATGCAGAGTGACAGCGCCCTCCTTGGCGGTAGAGCAGCTGTCTGAAGGAAGCTTTCCCCAGCATCCGTCAGCCGGATCAGTCTGCAGGGAATCACCAACCCAGAAGGTGCTGACCGAGCTAGAGCTCCGAGGAAACCTCTCAGCCCAAAGCCTGGCCACAACGCTAGGAGGCAGCAAAGCACCTGGGAAAGGAACTCATTCCAATTAACTTTAGCTCTGGAAGTATTTACTCTCTGGTAAACACGTGGCATTCTGCTGGAGTTGCTAATAAAGCAACATACTAGAAATCAGTCTTGACCACTTGAGGATGTATAGTCTCACTGAGGACATGAGAGGGAAAAAAAATCCAGTCAATTTTTAAAAGTGGGGGTGGGAATGTTGGGACCATGCCAGAGATGGTGACGTGGGGGGTGTGTTTTAGTCAATAGATGAAGAGAGACAAAAGCAATCTACTTAGGTGAAGATAAAGAGCTTCTTGGAACAGGTGCATTTTGAAAAAACTGTGATGAGACAAAGGGGAAGATCTCTGGTGGAGAAGAGTCCCAATGGTAAATGAAGCTAAAAAAGATGGACGTGGGGGAAGCAGGATTACAATGACACCAGCCTGACTCAACAGAGGTGCGTCTAATACACACGTTTGGGGGCTACACATTCATAATCATCATTTAATTTGACACACAAAATTGTATTAAAGAAAGGACTCTGTTTATCCCTATTATAAAGAGAAACTCAGAGATCAAATAATTTCTCTAGTAACCAAGAGACAGAGCCAGACTTGAAAGACCATCCATACCATCTTTCATTTAAAGTGTCTACATGGGTCAGATGCAAGTGACACAAAGGTAAATATTTTCTCTGGCCTCAAGGAGTACATAGCTTGGTTGGAGAACACAAACAAATCTATTGGGGATTTCAATCGGGTATGTGTCAGGGCAACCAATTCAGACAAAGTTTTGGTTTACAGAAGATCCTGTATGGTACTTGAAGTAAGTCTTGAAAATTAAACAGAAGACACGCCACACAGACTGGGAGACACTATTTGAAAAGACTCATCTGGTAAGGGACTTTTACCCAAAACATATAAAAAATTCTTAAATCTTCATAATAACCTGAATAAAAAATGGGGCCAAAGACCTTAACAGACACCTCACCGAAGAAGATATCCATTCAGCAGAGAAGCACATAAAAAGATGCCCCACATCATATTTCATCAGAGAAATACAAATTAAACCAATAATAATATACCATTACACTTATTAGAATGAACAAAACCCAGAACACTGACACCACCAAATACTGGCTAGGATGTTGAGAAATAGGAACTCTCATACATTGCTGGTATGAATGCAAAATGGTACTGCCATGTTGGAAGACAGCTTGGCAGTTTATTCCAAAACTTAACATACTCTCATCATGTTATCTAACAATCACACTCCTGGGTATCCACCCAAAAAAGTGCACACAAATAGGTATTTGAAATTGCCAAAACTTGGAAGCAACAGAGATGCCCTTCAGTAAGTGAATGGATAAATAAACTGAATAAAATATTATTCAGCGCTAAAAAGAAATGAGCTATCAAGTCATGAAAATATGTGGAGAAAACTTACATGTATATACTATCAGGAGAAAGAAGGCAATCTGAAATGACTACATCTGCATGATTCTAACTGTACTACATTTCAGAAAAGGAAAAATTGGAGACCATAAAAAATCAGTGTTTCCACAAGTTAGTGGGAAGGAAGGAAACAGGGAGGGCACAAAGCACTTTTATGGCAGTGAAACTACTCTGTAAACTGTGATGGAAACACGTCATTATATATTTGTCCAAACCATAGAACATACAACACTGAGAGTGAACCCTAATGTAAACTTTGGACTTTGGATGATAATGATGTGTCAACACAGGTTCGTCAGTTGTAAAAAATGTACCACTTTGGTGGGTGAGGTTGATGATGGATGAGGTTCTGTGTGGGGGTGAGGGCAAGTGGAAATCTTAGTGTTCTACTCAGTTTCGCTCCTCTCAAACTACCATGTGAAGTACCCAGACATGGGTCTTGAGCCCCTTGCAATTGGCTCTCCAAGTGCAATGTCACCCCCACCTTTGGATCCCTCTCTGCCATTTGTCACTGATGAAGTCAGTCAGTGGATCTGGGCCACCAAGAGTGATTTGCTCTTTCTACACTATCCACACAGGGATTTATTCAGGTGTAAAAGTTCCCCAGAGGCCAAAAATAGTGATCCAAATGAAAACCCAAAGCATTCCTAGCCCTTTTCCTTCATCATGTGACATAACACAAAATTAGTCAGTAAGAAAATCACATAAGGTACTTACTTTGATTTATATTTCTATACCTTTTAATGTTCTTTTGCTTAATAGGTATTCCCCTGTCCCCCTTTTAAAGCCACGTCACAGTATTTTAAAAACTAAATAAGATGTTTTTCATTGCAACTCCTCTTTCTTAAAGTAAAACTTCGTATTCGTGCCACAGAAAAAAAAATGAGTTCAACTTTTCCTTCCCACATTACAAGCAATTGGTACCATAGAATATTTGGACATGGAGAGACAAGATATCAATTCATTCTACCTGTTGGGGGTCACTTTTCCACACAGGTTCTAGAATGAAAAGACCTCAGAGCTACCAATTCTATGTGTTTTCAACATCACTTGAAAAGCCGGCTCAGAAGTGAAGTAGAAGATAATTAAAAACAACTCTCTGCTTCAGAGACTCATCAACCTAGATCTCCAGGCCTGTTTCAGGGAGAGGAACATGTGTATAAAAGCAGTTTCTTGCTATCTCACTGAGCCCCACAATTAGTGGGTTAGTAGTCATCGGATTCCAAAGACGAGTAAGGGGAGAATTAGAAGAATTAAATGACTCGCTCAATTATTGTACAGAAATATGTCAGGCGCAGGATTAGAACACCAGTGGCCCCATGCCCTCCAACTCTGTATTACTGATTTTGAGGTTATGTCACCAAAATTCTGTTTTGTGCCTTAAAATAGCATCACCACTTCTGAGCAGGGCGGTATGAAGAATCAAAAAGCAGCAAGACTTTCCTTACTCTACTAACCCCACTAACCTAAATTCAGATTTGCTCCAGCTTCTCCAGATAAGTAATATGAATACTAATAGTAAATATCTGCTTCTGCTCAATAATACTAGTTTACAGTCATTAAGTATTTTACAAATTGTATCTCGTGCAATCTTCAAAGCAACCATATGAACTCAAGCTGCCCATTCTCCCTCTGGCCCCTGTTGGCCTCCCTTACCACCCTGCTCTGGCGCTCAGAGGCTGATTACTGTAGACCACATCCATGGTGATCCCTGCAGGATGGCTTCTGGTCCATTTATGCTGGAGGAAGACAGCAGCAGGAGAGAGGACAGGAGGAGAGAGAGGTCAGAGAATGTGGTCACCAGCTCCCTTGCCCCGCTGGATCAATGCATGATAATGACTGTGCTCCTTGAAAGAGGTGACATCTCTTGCTGAGTGGCCCCTTTCTACTCTCTTCTACAGTGACAGCTTCAGAAAACCTGGGGTTCGGATGGACACATCCTGCTCTGCTGGTAAAGGTGCACCATTACTGTGGAAAGAAGTCAGATAATCTCTAAAGGCTCTTACCTTTATTATATATGTAGATAAGACTCACATACATATATGTACACCTGCATATGTATATACACATAAGTTCATTTAAATAAATATTTACCCATAAACACACATGTCCTAGTGCTTTTCTGATTATACCCCGAATCTAACTGAGATACTGAAGCTCAGATGGCAAAGGGGCTTCCCCACAGTCACGCCGCCCGAGCCAGCTACAAAATTTGCAGGGCCCAGTGTAAAATGAAAATCTAGGTCTCTTATTCAAAAAGCAGGATTAAAAAAAGCTCCTTCTGTGGTCTCTCTCTTGACCTATCATGGTATTTATTTTATTTGGTATTTAATATTGTACTCTTCGGGAGCAAATACAGACTCTTGTGCAACCCGGCATCCAACCTGTAAGTTGGCATGTCAGACATGTACTTTCAACTCAATCCTCCCCCACACCTGCCTCCAAGGCCCTGGGGCAAAGAGGACAGCAGCTGTCACTGGCCAGGAGTGAGGAGGCGACAAAGTGGTGCCCTGAGGAGGTGAGACATGGAGGGAGGTGAGAAGGCCAGCGAGCAGAGGCATGCTCCAGTGATCAGCCAGACTTCACTTACTAAACACAAAGTCAAAGACAAAAACTATTGAGAATTTCAGGATGACAGCCAGCAGGCATTAAAATCCAAGAGCAGGACACCTTCTTCTGGGACCCTGTGCCCCTATTTCCGATAGCCCCAAGATGTTTGCCATACATTCAGATAGCGTGACGGTGCGAGAACTTGGGGTATGTCTGACTCTCAAATCTGTGCTTTTGCCATGGGATCGCTTTGCCTTCCAGAGCCAGTAAACAGATGCCTGTCACACCTAGTGAGAAGTATGAGGATTAGAAAAAGAACTTGCCTCAAAAGACAAATCACATCTTCAATTCCCCAATCCTATAACCCTACATAGATTCTCCATTTTGTTAGCCAAGGAAGGGGGGTGTTTTTCTTTCCTTTCTAATTAAGAAAACAAGGTTGAGCCAGAGAACGTTTCTAGTGACTTCTCTACTTCTAATCTTGGCAGCAGATGCATACTGAGCCTCCATTAAGTGTATACACCTAGCAAAGGTGGCAAATCACTAATTAGAATGCTCTGCCTTAGGAGAGAGGGACGTCACCGCTTTAAAACTGAATAGTGCGCTATGACATTCTTGCTGGAGGCAGAAGTCTTAGTCGAGGGGAAATTTAACATCACTGGCCCAGAAAAACATTTCCGTACTTGGAGCATACTGTGGGGAGACTGAGGGCTTTGGCTACCTGAGTAGCACCAAATTCTGACTCTCAAGAATGGAACCACGGTGCTCTTTAGTGTGGGTGGAGGCAGAGGAAACAAACTTCAAACTACTACAGAGGAAAGAAACAAAGGCCACCAATAAGAATCTGCAAGCCAGGAATCTGTTTCCACGAGGAATTTATTTGTGAATTTTTCATACATAATACAAAGCACAGGTGTCCCAAGTAATGAAGTGGAAGCAAGAGAAACAAGATGCTCATTGAGATTCTTGCATGGGAAGGATTTGTTCCATAGGCTGAGGTACAAAGAAATCCAAGATGGGACTCAGTTTCTTGCAGGTGAGACCAGAACTGTTTTGCAAAACTTGTTTATAGCAGCTGGGCTATAAAGAGTTGTTTATAGCAGCTGTGCTTAACATGTGTTGAATGATAAATGAACGCTGTGAGGGATCAAAGAAGAGAGAATGGACTTTATGGAATAGGTAAAACTTAAACTATTTTTCTCAAGATGAAGAGTCACATAAATTGATACACTTGCTATGAGATCACGCAGAAAGGAAGTCCAAAAAAAAAAATTATTCAAATCCCCTGCATGAGAAGTACTTAACAGGTTATTAAAAATAAAGTAAGACATTAGGGGCGCCTGGGTGGCTCAGTGGGTTAAAGCCTCTGCCTCCGGCTCTGGTCATTTCACTTAATATATCCAGGGTCCTGGGATCGAGCCTCCCATTGGGCTCTCTGCTCAGGAGGGAGCCTGCTTCCCCATCTCTCTCTGCCTGCCTCTCTGCCTACTTGTGATCTCTGTCAAATAAATAAATAAAATCTTAAAAAAAAAAAATAAAGCATTTGTGAGACATTTGCTGTTGATCTCAATAAATGGAGTTTTATCTCCTCTATCATCTCCCTGAGTGAGGTGGGGGATCTCAGGGGCTTCCTCAGGAGGTGGATGCCTGCTGTGACTGAGTTGTCTGGGAGCCTGAGGCTGAAGGTGTCCTACTCTGCCTCCACGCTGGCAGTCTGCTTAGGACTGGTGCATACTGGCACTCTAAGAGGTAAGGAGCCCTGAAACCAGGCATCCAGCTTGGTCAACCTAGAACAGCTCTGTGTGACAGACACACGATGTGAGTCACGTGTATAATTTTAAATTTTCTAGCAGCCACACTTTAAAAAGCTAAAGAGTTGAGATTAATTTTTTTTTTTTTAAGATTTCATTCATTTATTTGACAGAGAGAGAAAGAGTGAGCACAGGCAGGGAGAGCAGGAGGTAGAAGGAGAGGGAGATGCGGACTCCCTGCTGAGCAGGGAGCCTGACATGGGGCTCCATCCCAGGACCCCGAGATCATGATCCAAGCCAAAGTCAGAGGCTTAGCAGACTGAGCTATCCAGGCGCCCCAGAGTTGAGATCAATTTTAATAACATATTTCATTTCACTTAATATATCCAAAATATAATCATTTTATCATGTAATAAAGTTGTTAAATTGTTAATAGTTTCCATTATTTTTTTTTTTTTAAAGATTTTTTTTTTTATTTATTTGACAGCGAGAAACACAGCGAGA
>JAQQSY010003221.1:0-13130 GCA_028646535.1 Procyon lotor
GTGTGTGTGTGTGTGTGTGTGCAAAATGTGCAGGAATGCAACCCTGTGCTCATCCTCTTTCTGGGCCTGCACGTTAATCCCGGCATTAAAAGCCACGATTGCCACGATTTTCTTTCTTTCTTCGTAATATTTTGAATTGTGAAGGTAACGTATGCTCGTCATTAAAAAATACCGAAATGACAAACAAGCAGAACAGAAGGAACCACTATTGCCGCTTTGCTGTGTGGTTGTCTTGAAGTTTTCCCGTGCCTTAGTAATAAGCACATAAAATCACAGCACCTACAATTTACTGGGCATTTCCTGTGGCCAGACTCGGGACGAAGCAGTTTGCACACGGTGTCTCATTCAGTCCCACCAACCGTCCTAGAGAGCGAGTCACTATTTTTCAATCTCCATTTTGCAGATGACAAAGCCTGGCAGCTCCCTCCTCAGGTTCACCGCACCTACAAAAGGAGAAGCTAGGGCCCCCTGGTTCCCGCAGGGACTCATTACACCAGGAACAAATCTCAAGTCCTCCTGACTACCAAACATGGGACAGTTCCATTTCACAGGGGGAGCTCGCCACGTCCCCAACACGAGTGAAGACACAGAAGGCCCCCTAGGCCCCCCTCCCCCAGGAGATCATACAGTTTGGAAACCTGCTTTCGTCAGTCGGACAGCGCGCCCAAGAATGGCTTTCTGAGCCGATTGACTCAGAATGTCCCACGCTCTGCTCCCCCCCTTTCCCCATTGTCAGCCCTCTGGGCCCCTTCCAAGTGTCAAAGCCTCATTTTCACGTTCCTTCATAGGCTGCGCAGTGGTCCCCACGCTGCGGGTGCCTTACTCGTAGGTTTTTTCAAGTCCTTGGGCTGGTGCAGTGTGCGATGGCCTGGGGGACATGACTGTATTTATGAACATGAATACTCCTCCCCACCCCTTGTCTCCTCATCAGGGCTCGGGAAGGAGGGCTGGGCGAGGGGGGAGCAGGTTTAAACCCCAGGAAGCTCCGTGCAGAGGTCCAGGAATGCCCCTTCGTGTCTCTGAGTATCGGAGACAAGACAACATCCTGGCCCACAGAACATTCCGTGAGAAGTGTCTCTATGATTGGAAGCCAGTGGTCTCAGCCCCGGCTTTTCCTCGGGAGGCCATGGCAGGTAGAACGTTGGACTAACTGAGACAACCTCCTGAGTTCAGCTCACAAAGAAACAAGGATACATCTTTTTAGGGGCACCTGGGTGGCTCAGTCAGTAGAGCGTCTGACTCTCGATTTCAGCTCAGGTCATGATCTCAGGGTTGTGAGATCGAACCCTGAGTGAGGCTCTGTGATCAGTGTGGAGCCTACTTGGGATTCTCTCTCTGCCTCTCTTCCCCCTTGCATGTTCTCTCTCTCTCTAAGAATAAGATAATATAAAATGTAACCCTTTAAGAATGTCAAAAACATTCTCAGTTCTCAGAGCTGAAGGGAAGAAGGCAAAAAAACCAGTCAGGCTGCTGGAGGGCTATAGTTTGCCAAGCCTGTTTGGAGGAAAAATCATAGCTCACATTTATTTAATATTTGCTGTGTTTCAGCACTGATCTGTTCAACTCCTTGCAAGGAGAAGAGAACACATGCAAAGGGCCTGAGGCAGGAAATTCTTGGAAGCTGGAGGAACAGGTGGTGGGAGATGCAGTTTCCAAAGTCACGCATATAAGCTGTGAACTTGGGAAGTGTGCATGAGACACAGTTAAATTAGACTCATGACAAAGAACAAGATTTGACCCGGTGGGATCAAGGACATTCACATTCATGCATTCAACAAATGTATCGAACCTCCTTATTACTTCAGTGCTCTCTTCTGCCTCCTGAGATTTGGGCCGATGAAGCTGGAGGCTCGGCGGCTATGTGGAGAGGGAATTGAGCCCGGTATCGTCAGGCCAGGCTGAGGGAAGGGGGTGTGTGGGTGGCCAGACCATAGGACTAAAACCATAATCTGGGCGTGGCCTCTTTCAAGCAATTGGCAAGGGCCCAGTAGACGCGCACGGCGGGGCGTTGAAAAGAACCCCAAACCAGCCGTCTGAGTTAGCTGAACCTCCAGCCATACCAGACTCAGCCAAAAAAATGTTAGGAGCTTGTGGTTCCGTCTCTCCCTTCCTGCCTCTTTCCCTTCCTCAAAACAGAGGATGCATAGGAAAAGATCTCGCACTGTAGGAATTCATAAACACCGGAGCTGAGGTTGATTGAGAACTTACCGCACGCTATAAGTGGTTTTCATTGTTAGAAGACATTGGGAAACGGACAAAAAGGGATTATTGACTGTACTTTCTTTAATGGCCTGTGTCTTCCATTGTTCTTATTGATAGTGATGCAAATGATTTTGTGCATAGAAATGCAGATGAGTTTTGTCGTGGGGAACACAACTGATTATTGTCCTAGGAGTATTGACCAGTTCTGCATCCATCTGTAACTTCAGTCCAGAATTTCTGTTAGCCTATGTATTTCTGTGTGTGTTTGAACTGCCCCTTGAACCGTCTGTAACATCCTACTGGTTCCCTCGTTAATAAAGGAGTTAAAAGCAATCTTTGATGCATCTCTATTTTAGATCTGTATTTTAAAAATTTATTCTTTTTTCTTTTTAAAGATTGTATTTATTCATTTGACACAGAGAGAGAGAGAGAGTACAAGCAAGGGGAGTGGCCGGTAGACGGAAAAGGAGGAGCAGGCTGAGCAGGGAGCCCGATGTGGGGCTTGACCCCAAGACCCCAGGATCATGACCTGAGTGAGAGGCAGACACTTAGCGGACTGAGCCCCCCAGACGCCCCTAAAAGGATGTATTCCTTAACAACAACATGCCTGATCTTATTTACAACCTTGTGAGATGGCTCTCATTGCCATCATCCTCATTTTACAGAAGAGGGAAACTGAGGTCCAGGGAACCATGAAATCTGCCCAAGGCCATCCACAGGTAATCATTTGAGTCAAGCTTTGCACCTAGCGAATGGGTCCCAGGGCTGGAGTGCCTTGTCATTGTCATGGGTGGTTGATTTGACACAAAACAATGTGACAGGCTCATCCCAACTGTGCTGTTGGATTTCAAGCTGGTGCCCACGACGTTGGCCCTTTAGGATTCTCCAGAGCTCAATGCCTTATAGCTGGCTGATGGGGCCGGCTGCACTGGGAACCCCAAGGGCAGGCACGGGAACTTCGTTTGTCCCTCTCGGACACCCAGCACAAAGCTGTGGACAGTGCAGGCAGTTGGCAGTCTCACTGGTGGGTGTGAAGAAGCCAATTCAGAGAAGGTTCAGAAACATCCAGCCGAGGGTCCGAACTTGCTCCTCAATGTCACTGAGGTCTGCGTCTTTGATCTGCCTATATTCACAGAATCAATGTAAATAAATAGTCACGATTGTTTTCGTGAGAGGGTCAAATTCTTTAGGGAGCAGTCAAGAACAACTACAATCTGATTACTTTTCTGACTGATGAGCAGGCTGATTTTTAAAATACTCAGGAACCACCTTAAACCAGAGCGAAATCGAGTTATGCTTTTGAACTATTGAACTGCCAACATTTTCCAAAGTGAGAACGAACCGACCGATGTTTGACCAGCCACTACTCCTGTGGGACATTCAAATGACAGCCGACAGTCAAACCTTTCCCCTGAGGTTGTTCGCCTTGTGAATGAGCTGAGGGCTGCCTGGGAGAGTGGCTAGCTAACATTTGTTGAGTTTTTACTGCATATCAAGCCCTTTTCTAAATGCTTTGCATACATGTTCACACTCAGTCTTTAAATGACTCTGTGGTGTGAGCTTATAATTAGCCCCATTTTACAGACGAGGTGGCTGAGGTCCAGAGAGGTCGTCACTTGCCAAAGGCCACAGAATGAAACGAAGACATTTCTGGGCAGGAAATCAGCTAAGTACGCTACTCACCTGCAAAAGTAAGTTTTTTTTTCTGAAAAAGGAAGGATCATTCGGGGGATAGAACCAAGAACCCAGAGGACAGAGCCAAGAGCTGTAGAGAATCATTCCTGGTACTGATCAAGTGGCTTACACTGTGTGCCCAGCTGGATTTCAGAGCAGATCAATAACAGATAACCCGCATGCCTAGTACCTACCTGTGGCGCAGAGAGAAACAGAGACGGACTGATTAGAGAAGACAATTGTTCAAGCATGTAGGGGGATGAGTTCCAGGTGCTTTCAATTTTTTAAATGGAGGGAACTAGAATGGAACTTTCTTCATTCATTTGTCTCCTTGTAAGATTCTTGAGAAGCAGATAAGCCAAACTAGTGTTTCTGTCGTGACTCAGGCATACAGAAGGTTGTAGGTGGGATACTGGATGACCTTGGCCTCTGAACCTTCAGGTTCTACAGAGGTGCGGATTTTTATCAACAGCTTAGCATAGAACAAGATTCTCATTCGGCTACTGTGAGCCTTGGGGCTTCCAAAGAGGTGACTCTGGGGTTTCTTTTGGGGGGAAAGGAAAAAGGTAGGGATGCTTCCTCCAACAGAACCAAGAACAGCTGTTTTTGCTCAAATAATTACTACACACACACACACACACACACACACACACACACGTAGTTTGTAGGACATAAAAGTGTCAAAAAGAGGATAGAAATGACAAGATCCAACTCCAGATGATTCTTGCCAACATTAAAATACTCGCACAGGTTGGTGTGGTGGGTATTCTGATGGGCTTACTCAAACTCCATTGCATCCTCCTTCTAACATTTCTTCTTGAATGTTGGAGGTCATAAAGCAGAAAACTGTATTTTCCAGACTCCTTTGCAGCTAGAGCTCTGGATGTGAATTATATTCTGCCACAGGATGTGGGGTGTGGAAGGTGGAAGAGGCTAGGTGCCATCATGCTGCTGCTCCAAGATGTGGAAGGTGAGATTGGCTACACCCGTTTACTCCTGTCCACGTCCCAGCTTCCTCGGTGTTGAGAAGCAGGTGCAATCAGGTACTCTTGAACTTGGATCTACTGGCAGCCTCAGAAGTTGTAGCCCCATGAGGGTCAGTTCTGCCTGCTGCTGGAGTCTTGAGCCCGCGCCCCAAAACTCCCAGCCGTTTGGCAAGCATCCTGTTTTCTATATTAAACCACAGAATGATTTCTGTTTCCTGCTCTGAAACTGGATTGAGACGATTAGATTATTCGATGTTACAGAAATAAACAAACCAAAGTTTAAGTCTTCCCTCTTTTCCCCAATTCCAATTTCCCTTCATGAACTGTAATAAGCAAGAAAATGCTTCTTTGTGAATTTCTTCGTATAGATAGATAGATAGATAGATAGATAGATAGATAAAATACATTATGCAACATATATAACATTACCCAGAAGGGATCATTAAATGGTCATTGTTTTGTAGACTGATACCTTTCCATTGAAAATATTTTTCAAATCACGAGATACCATTACACACTGGTAGAAATGGCTAAAATAAAATAGGAAAAACTAACAGTACCAAGTGTCAAAAAAGACAAGCAACGACAGGAGCATCACACAAAAAGTGTCAAAAAAGACAAGCACTGTCACACATTGCTGGTGTGGAAATCAAAACTGGTTGAACCACTTTGGAAAACTGTTGAGAAATTTGCACTGAAGTCACACATAGACCTACTCACTGCCACAGCGATGTGTCCACAAAAAGACTTGTTATAAAAATGGTCAGGGCAGCTTTGCTCCCATGAGTCAAAGAGCAGAAATGATGCAAAGTCACGCATCTACATAGATAACAAACATTCTATCTCAGAGTGGAATACTGTTTGGAATTCCACAGGAACAAACTCCTGAAACACTAACAATATGGGTGAATTTCAGAAACATGATGCCAAGCCAAGGAGAGGTTCAAGAGCAGGCAGAGCTACTCTGCGGTCCCCAAAGTTAGGACACAGGCTACCTCCTGTGGTGGTGATTGACCAGCAAGGGACACAAGGGACCCTCCAAGGTGATGGAGAAGCTCAGAGACAAAGCTATGCCGAACAATCTTGTGAGTACCTTGGAATTCTTTTGCAGACGTATCCATAGGGTAAATTCCTAGAAGTTAAATTGCTGGGTCAGAGGGAACTTGACCATCTCAGAGATGTTGCCCAACGGTCCTCCAAAAATACCAGGGTGACATACCCCACCCATCCACCCACCCACCACGCCATCTAGGAGAGCGCCACTCTTCCTCACGCACTCATCGGTGCTGGGCATTATCAACCTTGGCAACGTTCGCTGGTCTGCTAGTTAGAAAATGTTTCATCTTCATTTGATTTTTTAAAAATTAGATCTGCTCTATCGTGACCCATCTCCCATATTGGGTTTCTGCACCCGATTTCAGTCGAGGAAAGGATCTGTGGCTCAATGGATGAAAATGTCAGACTGGACCGAAGGAAAGACTGTGTCTCCAGAAACGCAGCTGCCAAAACTCTGCTAAGAGCAGAGTTTCCCCCTGGGCAAGGGGTGGGGGGCGGGGGGGGTCCATCCAGTGTTGAGGTTGGGAAACAGTATGGACACCCAGCTCAGAGCCCCGGGGGCAGATTCTGGCTTTGGGCGGGATGCTCTGACTTTGCACAGCTCAGTTTCCGCGCCTGTGAAGTGGAGGTAGTAATACTCCAGGTCCTGTTGGGAGCAAGGAGCTGACACCCAAACAGCGCTCAGCCCGGACCAGGTGTATCTGAGTCTTACAAGTCCCAGCCATTGCTGTGATCATGATGACTCATCGTGGAGACTTCCCCGTGAGCCTTAGCTTCTATCTTTATATGGTGAGACTGAGTGAGATCCCTTCCAGCTGTCCTTCCCGGTGGCCTCTGACCCGCGGGCCCGTGGGAGCACCCCGCTTCCATGCCCTGGGCACCGTGTCCCGAGCTCCTGAAGTCACCCACTTGCCAACGTATCACTCGGGCTGCTCTGTCTCCGGCCGTCTCTCCTGGCCTCTAGGTGACTCCCACGTGGTCACCTGGCCCCAAAGCCATGAAGCTTATTTCAAAGTCTCAGGACCCCTGGAGAAAAGAATTCCTCTGGCTTTGGCTGGCTGCCCCTCCCTCTAAAAGGAGTGAGACTCCATCGCCGGGACATGCAGAGGGACACACACTTTCTGGTTCCCTCTGCCCCAAGGGTCCCACCCGAAGCACTGATCCATCCCTGTTCCCTCCTTGTCTCTCTGCATATCAGTTCAGGCAGCCTTACTGTAGACTCCAACGGATGCTAAACGCCGATTTACACTTTATTGCGATGTCCCCCCACCCGCCACAAAAGGGCATCCTTCACAGTATCTCTGCAAGGGCCCTGTCTGCCTTGGATCACTTCACGATGATCACGATGGAGCTAAACGAACATTTTCCTCCTCCTGGTTCTAGGTCTGGTGCCCGTGGGCAGGGGAGGCCCCCACCTTGCTCAAATTGAGAAATCCCTTCCCTCAACATTGTGATGGCCCTGGACGAAAGGACCAGATCATTTGAAAGCCAATTACCCTCCGAGTAAGTTTCGACACCATCTATTAATATTTCTGCCTCTTCCGCCCCCAACTTCTGCCCATCTCTCCTGGTTAATCACCTATGCCTTGCAGCCACCTGTCAGCTTCTCAGCCCACCACGGGGGCAGCATTGCCTCCTCAAAGTCCAGGGTCCCCGGTGGAGATAGGTCACTTCATGTCTCTGATGGCAGTGCCTTCCTCCAGCCCCTGGTGTCTTCACTAGAACTGAGTCTTGCTTTTTTTCCATTAGTCAGTTACATGATCAAAGTGAGATCGAAGAGCAGGGGACAGGGGGAGAAAGGTGGGTGCTTGTTTATTAGTTGTGGGTTCTGACAGCTCTTTTCATGCTCACTTCGAGGACTGGGAGAAGCTCAACGTATTACACCTGATGGGTAATTATTAAATCAGGTTCAAGGCACCGAGAGGCGCACTCATAAAATGAAAAGTTATTTCCACTGGTTGCCCTCAATGTTGACTCATTTCAGAGGCTTGGAAGTTCGATGCTGGGGTCCTGCTGATTTTGCCTTCAAGCCAAAGTTTGCAAAGACCCCTTTGCTTTCAGGAGATGGGGAGACAGACAAACACACAGACAGGAGTAGATACAGAATAATCACAGCTAGGATTTATTGAGGCTTTACTACGCGCTGGGTGTCTGTTAAGCATCTGACATGTATAATCTCTAGGAAACCTCACACCCATCCTTGGAAGAATTTAACCTCCACCAGCCTTGATTTGCAGTGAGAAAAAGGAGGGCTAGAGAAGTTTATGAACAAAAAGACTCAAGGTCACACAGTACACGGAGGCTGAGCCACAAGGAATGTTGGCATTTGGGGCTGGGGCTCTTTCTGTGCAGGGCCCGTCTGTGCGTGGAGGGCGAGGTGTTCAGCAGCACCCCTGGGCTCGACTCAATGGAGGCCAGGAGCGCCCATCAAACGTCACGACCAAAAATGTCTCCGGACACTGCCCAGCGTGCCCCGGAGCCGGGGGGCGACATCGCGTCAGGTCAAGAGCCGCTGTGCTAAATAAACCCTTCGGTGTCTCTGTTGAAACGTGCCCCCTGGGCCCCTCTGCCGACTGTGGAGGTTGCTCGAGAAGCGGTTCTTATGATCCCTGAGTTTCTGCAGTTTCCTCTCTGCTCGTCCAGGTGAGGACTCCAAGCTCCACGCCACCTGGTTCCTCACCTGCATTTACCGAGAAGCTAGTGTGCGCGCCAAGGTAACTTTGGGAAGTTACAGAAATGAACAAGACACAGCCTTCTCTCACCAACCAGAAGAGAGGTCACGGTCTAGTAAGTCGCAGCTAAATCTGGCCATGCAATGTTTCTCTTATCTTGCAAAGATTGTTTCGAAAAGTTGAATTGGTGGTCAACGTCTAAAGACTTGAAGATTCCCCTAAAAAAAAAAATCCAAATGTATGGTTTATTTGGAAAAAAATTGGAAGACCTTCCCACTGTCAAGGGTGGGAAAGCCTCGGCAGTAGTCATTGGAGGCCCTGAACTCTACCCTGGGTCCCTGATGCCTCCCATCAGCTCCCTGCTTTATTTATTTAAAAAAAATTTTTTTAAAGATTTTATTTATTTATTTGACAGAGAGAGAGAGATCACAAGTAGGCAGAGAGGCAGGCAGAGAGAGGAGGGGAAGCAGGCTCCTCGCTGAGCAGAGAGCCCGATGTGGGGCTCGATCCCAGGACCCTGAGATCATGACCTGAGCCGAAGGCAGAGGCTTTAACCCACTGAGCCTCCCAGGCGCCCCAGCTCCCTGCTTTAGTGTTTCAGCCTCTGTGGGCATTCAGTGCAAGGTCCCAGAGTATGATTGGAGGCTCCTGAAAGTCAGGATCAATACCAGCTGATGTTAGCACCACATTCCACATGGAGACTCCTTCCTACAGGGGCCTTAGGCCTTAATATAGGGGGATTCTCAGAGGAGGGAAAGACCTTGGGGAGGAATCATGGAGAGATCCCTGGAAGAGGTGTTAAAGCTGAGCAGTAAAATTAGGTCGTCTGTGGCAAGAGTGGGGCCCATAGAGGGAGAAGCCACTGGTGGCTGATGGGCAGCAAGATGAACTCCTGTGTCCAAAAGGGGTCCCAGAGGGAGAGCAGGAGGGCTTCCAGGAGGAGGTGCTATTCCTGCCCTTGAGAGGCTTCCACCTATTTGAGGATCCCCGGGGAAGAGCCATGAATGTAAGACCTCATCAAATCAAGGCTGCAGACTAGGTTCTAGAATGGGTTAAAGGAAGGAGCTGAACGTGGCCTTCCTGAGGGGCCACAGGATGAAGCCAAAACCTTAGGAGTTACCCGTTTATGTTTTTGATCTCCCCCCACCCCCTGGGAGTGTCCAAACTCCTACAGGAGGCAGAATAGTCTAAGGAACCTTGGTCCCATCTCCTAGCTTCAACAATAGCCAGCCCATGGCCAATCGTGTTTCGTCCATCCAGGTCTGTCTGGTGCCTCCCACCAGGGCACCATGACCAACAACCGGAGCGGTGATTTATTAAAGCATAAGTTAGTTCAAGCCACTTCACTGCCTAAAACACCAGAGCAACTTCCCTTTGCATTTAGAACAAAGCCTCGCCTTCTCATCCTGGCCCCTAGGCCCTGCACGATCTGACCCCACGGCTTTGCCCACCAACCTCAGGACCTTTGCTCACCGGCAGCTGGGTACACACCTGCTCTCCTTCTCAGAGCCTTAGCTCTGCAGAACAAGACCTGCCTCTCGAGCATTTCTACCCTCCTCCATGGCACCCTGCATGCAGCAGTGCTGGGATACCAGTCTCCACGGGAGATGTGTTTCTGCACATCTTCTAAGCGAGGAACCGGCTATCCCGTGTTCTAGAGTATCTTTTCAAGGATGTTTGCATAGAGAACAGCTTGGGAAAATAGTGTCTCTATCCAAAGCAAAACAGAGCAGGCCTGTTTACTGGCCATTGTAAAAGGTTTCCTAAAATTGGGGTTCTTCTTCTGGAAGCAATCCTATGCACCCAGGAGACATTTATCCTTTGCGTTTGCCCTGTGGGAATTGGAGGTCCAGCCCCCTGCCAAAATGCTGATACTCTAGTTCCTGCTTTGCTGTGAGTAACAAAGTCCTTTGCCTCTGACCCAGGAGTCTTATGTCTTCTGCCAGCAGCCATGACATGGTGTCGGGCCACATGTTAGCTTGCAAGTAGGGTAGAAGCCCAGATCCTCTTGAGATCTTGACAGATGTGTGCTCCATGCGCACTTGTGCTTGCTGAATAGAACCATGCATTCCCTGTTGGTGGGCACTAAGAATCTTCGGCTTCCCCGCATAGTCACAGGTGTTGCTGGGTGAATTGTTCTTTCTCATCAAGACTCGGTTTGCTTGGGCGCCTGGGTGGCTCAGTGGGTTAAAGCCTCTGCCTTCGGCTCAGGTCATGATCTCGGAGTCCTGGGATGGAGCCCCACATCGAGCTCTCTGCTCAGCAGGGAGCCTGCTTCCCACCCCCTCACCCCTCGCCCTGCTCTCTGCCTCCCTCTCTGCCTACTTGCGATCTCTCTCCTCTCCGACAAACAAATAAATAAATAAAATCTTAAAAAAAAAAAAGACTCAGTTTGCTCATCTGCAAAGTGGGGATAATCATGGCACCTTTCTCAAATGCTGGTTTGGCAGGAGTCAGAACGAGGGGTATCGGTCTCTGCAACAGATGTGCGTATCTCCAGGTAGACCAGAGGCCCGAGTCAGCTCACCTGGACACCCTCCAGGCCTTCCGGGCCGGGTGGGAGACACGTGGGTAGCCCTGCATTCTGGGTCTCTTTCTCCTGGTTGGCAGGATCCCCTTCCCCCCACCCCTGCTCCTGACCCCACCCCTGCAGCTCGGAGACCTAGATGTGGAACCTGGCTCTGTGTTCTTGTGCATGCCTTCTATGCTCTTGGTGCCCTAGTTTCTTCATCTGAAGGGTGGAGAGCAGCGGCCATGCCCATTTCCAAGTGTTGCTGGGCCCTGGGGGGAGCTGCCGTGTCTCAGTGGTCTCACTCATCATCTGAGTTCCTCTTCCCCCAGTTGGTCTGTAACTAGTGCCCGTCTTTATTAATACCGATCACCTAGCAGGCTCACATGGCTGGATAACCCAGGAGCTGGAGGAGAGGAAAGAGACCTCAGAAGCTCACTTGTCGCAGGAAAGTTCCAGCAACAGAACGTGGGCTCCGGAAGAGCTCCTGGGGAAAGCCCGGTGCAGGCACACTTGCAAAGGAGGACAATTCCTGCCCTTCAGGGGGAAAGTCCTCCTGGAATAAGCCCATCAGTGGGAACGGCCTCCTCAGGGACTCCCAGGAGAATCATCTGTTGGCCCAGCTCATTTGTAAAACAGCCGCATTCGTTTCTAGAAATGTCGCTCGTTATTCCAGTCCAGGGGGTTACTGCTTTCAGCTGGGAAGCCAGCCCAGGAGAAATGGGCAGTAAAGTGTTTCATAAAATTAGTTTGGGAACGAAGGGGCTGGCTTCACATCAAGGCACGTTGGCGCGGCGCTGAGTCCGAGAGGCCGCATTTACCAGTGATGTAAGTGCGGCCATAAAAAGGACATTTACGAGCGAGTCTTACGGAGAAGTATCACTAGCTGCTTCACTGGTGTAATGACATGGGTAGAAAACGAAACAGCACAGTTAGAGTTAATAATAAATCATATATAATAACAGGTCGCTGCTCTCCCGGCTGGAAGACGAATCCGCCTAGAAATCTTCAGTAAGAGAAGGTGGGGAAGCTGCCCCTTCCCCTCCACTTTAGATTTCCAAGCTGGACCCCCCGGGGCTGAAAGAAAAGACCCTCAGGTTGAAAGTCTAACACTTCCTGGGGTAAAAGATGGGCAGAGGGTTGTCTTTTTTTAGTATTATTGCTTAATTTTGCAACTGATCTTGCTTTGGAAAAGAATTAGAATATTCTGGATAAAGATAACCCAGTCTTTGACCACCCCTCCTGCATCCAGGTCCTCCCCGATCAATCCCGACCCCCCCGCCCAGGCACTGTGTGTACAAGGCTGTGTTTGTGGAGCCCAGGGGATTTGCTACTGGACCGGTCATGGGCCTGGAGGGATGAGGGGTCAAGTTCGGCACCTTGGGCAGTCCAGGGAGGGGGAGAGGATGAACTGGCACAGCAGGAAAAGGCCAGCATGCATAGACTTCGGGGAGACTCCCCTTATCACCCAGAGAGCAGCGCCGTGGTAATCAGCACCCATGACCTCAGCCTCCTGAGAGGGAGGAGCAAGCTAGGGGCCAAGGTGGGTGTTCCCAGCAGCTGTTCTCACACTCTGACTCCCTCTGATTCCCTCCAGCTCCTCAGTCCACAGCCGCTGGCCCAGCCGCTCCAGAGCACCAGGAGGGAGCGGAAGATAGGGCAGGTGCCGGCCTGGGTTCCCCAGAGCAAGGCTGGGGCCTGGTTCAGGACTGGGTGGTTCCAGGCTCTGGGCAGCCCTAAACTTCAGAAACACCAAAGGATTGTTTTGAAAACACAGCACCCAATGCTGTCTCCACTCGTCATGGGAAACGCAGGGCACAGTCCCTTGTTCTCTGCTGTTGGGGTTAAAGGAGGCTTGGCACTTTCCTCAAGTGAAAGAGAAAAACCAGAGGACCAAGGCAAGATGGCGGAGGTGTAGGAGGCACGGAGAGCACTGGGATCCAGAAAGAGGCTGAAAACCACTCTAAAAGCCGGCAAACACAACAGCAGAGAGAAGAGAATAAGAACAGCAATTCTAGGAGCAGAAAATCA
>JAQQSY010003222.1:0-13129 GCA_028646535.1 Procyon lotor
CCAACATGAGGTCAATAAAAACTTATCTTTCGATAATCCCTCTCTATGTGAACAACCTAAATGCTCCCATAAAATGGCACAGGGTTGCAGACTGGATAAAATGACAGGAGCCTTCCATATGCTGTCTACAAGAGACATATTTGGAACCTATAGATACATCCAGACTGAAAGTGAAGGGATGGAGAAACATCTTTCATGCCAACGGGCCTCAAAAGAAAGCTGGGGGAGCGATTCTCATATCAGATAAACTAGATTTTCAGCTAAAGTCTGTAATCAGAGATATAGAAGGACACTATATCATTCTGAAAGGGTCTATCCTCCAAGAAGATCTAACAATTGTAAATATTTATGCCCCCAATATAGCAGCAGCCAACTACATAAGCCAACTGTTAATCAAAATAAAGAGTCATATTGATATGAATACAATAATAGTAGGAGATCTTAACACACCACTCTCGGTAATAGATCATCTAAGTAGAAAATCAATAAAGAAACAAGAGCTTTGAATGACACATTGGACCAGATGGACCTCATAGATATATACAGAACATTCTACTCTAAAACAACAGAATACTCATTCTTCTCGAGTGCACACGGAACTTTCTCCAGAATAGACCACATACTGGGTCACAAATCAGAACTCAACCAATTCCAAAAGACTGAGGTGATTCCCTGCATTTCTCAGACCACAATGCTTTGAAACTGGAACTCAACCATAAGAAAAAGTTTGGAAGGAATTCAAACACTTGGATGCTAAACACCAACCTGCTCAAGAATGCTGTGATCAACCAGGAAGTCAAGGATGAACTTACAAAATTCACGGAGACCAGTGAGAATGAAGACATAGATCCAAAACCTATGGGACATGGCAAAGGCAGCCCTAAGGGGGAAATACATAGCCATCCAAGCCTCACTCAAAAAAATTGAAAAATCTTGAATACACTAACTCTCTTTACACCTTAAAGAACTGGAAAATCAACAACAAATTAAGCCAAACATATGGAGGAAAATTGAGGAATTTTTACCTTAAAAAAATGCCTTTTGTTATGAGTTGAGAAGTGAACACAGTACTGTAGGTGTGCTATACCACTGAAGAAGGTAGTGA
Source organism: Procyon lotor (assembly GCA_028646535.1). Classification (NCBI taxonomy): domain Eukaryota; kingdom Metazoa; phylum Chordata; class Mammalia; order Carnivora; family Procyonidae; genus Procyon; species Procyon lotor. The sequence goes on from JAQQSY010003222.1 coordinate 1,106, forward strand.
GCATCCATGAGCCATGTATAGTTTATAATATATATGTTGGCTTACCAAGTGGAAAACATTACCAGGTCAGTTTATGCCTTGCGTCTTATAAGAACCCAGGTATCCTTTTCAGAAGTATCAAGCCTGGAATTATACTTCATGTAATTTAATTTTATGGAACCAAATATAAGATTTCTCATTCTGTGCTTATGAACATTTTCCATATTGGTTTTAGCCTTGGGTCAAATTTTAGCTATTATTGTAATTTTAATATGAAGGCAAATGTGACGTTAAAAATGAGAGAGCACAAACTGAAGAAACAGATGTTAAAACAAGGATTGCAATGTTTTCATGAAACAGGTTTTTTATTTTTCATAGTATGAACTCTATTTCCTAATAGTGTAGCACAAATTTACAAATTACTTTGTTCCTTGAAATGTAAGACAAATGTAGCAAACATGTTTAAATATTTAAATATAAATGGAATGTGCAGAATGACGTGGAGAGAAAATGAGAAAGAAAATTAGAACATATTTACGTTTCAGGAGGGAAAAATTTACAGCTGTTGTGTTTTGTTTTTTTTTTTAAGATTTTTATTTATTTGACAGAGAGAAACACAGCGAGAGAGGGAACACAAGCAGAGGGAATGGTAGCGGGAGAAGCAGGCTTCCTGCCGAGCAAGGAGCCCAATGTGGGGCTCGATCCCAGGACCCTGGGATCATGACCTGAGCCGAAGGGTGCCGCTTAATGACTGAGCCACCCAGGCGCCCCACAGCTGTTGTGTCCAGAGATACCCATGTTTCCATGATGATGAGCCTTCATTTTACCCATAGTCAGGATTCTTATTCAGCAAGTTTCTGAGTCCATGAAATACTGATTAGCCCCCACTTCCCTGTACTAACACGATGATCACATTTGGATTGAAATGCAAAATCCAACAGCTGAACTAAGATTCAGTGAAGTTTGTATTTAATGTGGATATTGGAGGAAAATAGATGTGGGACTGGTAAAAAATGTTGGTTAATTTGGTTTGTTAAATGTATTTTTGATGGGATATTTGTAGTCTTTTCATGTGCACCCCTGTTAGACACAGTTGTGGGTAGATCTCTACCCAATTAAACCAGGAGTGCCCTCTGCTGGTCTATGTGTGCTCCAAGTAGTGTCTATGTAGGACCCTAAAGGCTAATAGGTTAACATGGTGTAGACCGTGGGAACTGGTGCACACAGAGGTGATTAACAAATCTTGACTATTGTCAGAGGGTTATCCAAACAACTATTTTAGGAAACTTCCCTTAAGGCATGTTTCATCTTATCTTTTTCTTTTTAGATATCCTCCATGGAAATTAATTTCAGAGATGAACTTATTTTTTTTAAATTGTGTTATGTTAGTCACCATACAATACATCATTAGTTTTTGATATAGCGTTCCAAGATTCTTTAGGAATCTCCACACTGCTTTCCAAAGTGGCTGCACCAACTTGCATTCCCACCAACAGTGGAAGAGGGTAAGAGGGTTCCCCTTTCTCCACATCCTCTCCAGCATTTGTTGTTTCTTGCTTGTTAATTTTTGCCATTCTGACTGGTGTAAGGTGGTATCTCAAAGTGGTTTTTTATTTATTGTGTTATGTTAGTCACCATACAATACTTCGTTAGTTTCTTTCTTTTTTTTTTTATATTGTTTTGTGTTAGTCACCATACATTACATCATTAGTTTTTGATGTAGTGTTCCATTGTTTACATATAATGCCTAGTGTTACATACAGTAAGTGCCCTCCTTAATACTGACCAGGCTAATCCATTCCTCCACTCTCCTTCCCTCTAAAACCCTCAATTTGTTTCTTGGGCTCCATAGTCTCTGATGGTTCATCTCCCTCTCTGATATCCCGCCTTCACTTTTCCTTTCCTTCTCTTAATATCCTCCATATTGTTCCTTATGTTCCCCAAGTAAGTGAAACAATATGACAATTGACTTTCTCTGCTTGACTTATTTCACTCAGCACAATCTCCTCCAGTCCTATCCACATTGATGCAAAACTTGGGTATTCGTCCTTTCTGATGTCTAAGTAATATTCCATTGTATATATGGACCACATCTTTTTTTAAATTTATTTTGTAAATTAAATTTTATTTTTTTAGTGTTCCAAGATTCATTGTTCATGCACCACACTCAGTGCTCCATGCAATACGTGCCCTCCTCAATACCCACCACCAGGCTCACCCAACCCCCCACCCCCTTCCCCTCCAAAACCCTCAGTTTGTTGCTCAGAGTCCACAGTGTCTCATGGTTCATCTCCCTCTCCGATTTCCCCCAATTCACCCTTCCTTTCCTTTTCACAATATCCTCCATGTTTTTCCTTATGCTCCACACATAAGGGAAACCATATGATAATTGACTCTCTCTACTTGACTTATTTCACTCAGCATAATCTCTTCCAGTCCCATCCATATTGATAGAAAAGTTGGGTATTCATCCTTTTTGATGAAGGCATAATATTCCATTTTATATAGACCACATCTTCTTTATCCATTCGCCTGTTGAAGGGCTTCTTGGCTCTTTCCACAGTTTGGCGATTGTGGCCATTGGTGCTATGAACATTGGGGTAAAAAAAGGCGCTTATTTTCAGTGCATCTGTATCTTTGGGATAAATACCCAGTAGTGCAATTACAGGATCGTAGAGTAGCTCTATTTTTAATTTCTTTTTAAAATTTTAATTTTATTTTTTCAGTGTTCCAAGCTTCATTGTTCATGCACCATACCCAGTGCTCCATGCAATACATGCCCCCTTCAATACCCACCACCAGGTTCATCCCCCTCTTCTCTCCTGCCCTCCAAAAACCCCCCACCCCCCCCTCCAAAATCCTCAGTTTGTTTCTCAAAGTCCATAATCTCTCGTGGTTCATCTCCCCCTCCATGCAATACATGCCCTCCTTAATACCCACCACTAGGCTCACCAAAGCCCCCACCCCTTCCCTATTTTTAATTTCTTGAGGAACCTCCACACTATTTTCCTAAGTGGCTACACCAACTTGAATTCCCACAAACAGTATAAGAGGGTTCCCCTTTCTCCACATCCTCTCCAACATTTGTTGTTTCTTACCTTGTTAATTTTTGCCATTCTGACTGGTGTAAGGTGGTATCTCAATGTTTTGTTTATTTATTAAAACATCTTAATTTTATTTTATTTTTTATCAGTGTTCCAAGATTCATTGTTTATGCACCACACCCAGTGCTCCATGCAATACGTTTGAATTTCCCTGATGGCTGATGATTAACATTTTTTCATGTGTCTGCTAGCCATTTGTATGTCTTCATTCAAGAAGTGTCTGTTCATGTCTTCTGCCCATTTTTTGACCTGATTATCTGTTTTTTGGGTGTTAAGTTTTAAAAGTTCTTTATAGATCTTGGATATCAGCCCTTTGTCTGTAGTATCATTTGTAAATACCTTCTGACATTCTGTGGGTACCACTAAGTTGTTTTCTTTTTCCCCAAACACTTTTATCTTATTTTTCAGTGTTACAGGATTAATTGTTCATGCACCACACCCAGTGCTCCATGCAATACGTGCCCTCCTCAATACCCACCACCAGGCTCACCCATCCCCCACCCCTTCCCCTCCAAAACCCTCAGTTTGTTGCCCAGAGTAAACAGTCTCTTGGGGTTTATCTCCCCCTTCGATTTCCCCCCCATTCACCCTTCCTTTCCTTCTCACAATGCCCTCCATGTTTTTCCTTATGCTCCACACGTGAGACCATAAGATAATTGGCTCTCTTCGCTTGACTTACTTCACTCTGCATAATCTCTTCCAGTCCCATCCATGTTGATACAAAGGTTGGGTATGCATCCTTTCTGATGGAGGCATAATATTCCATTGTATATATGGACCATATCTTCTTTATCCATTCATCTGTTGAAGGGCATTTTGGTTCTTTCCACAGTTTGCCGATTGTGGCCATTGCTGCTATGAACATTGGGGTACATGTGGCCTTTCTTTGCACTACATCTGTATCTTTGGGGTAAATACCCAGTAGTTTCTGCCCTTTTCTTGATTGGATTATTTGTTCTTTGGATGTTGAGTTTGATAAGTTGTTTATAGATTTTGGATCCTAGCCCTTTTCTGATATATCATTTGCAAATATCCTCTCCCATTTTGTCAGATGTCTTTTGGTTTGTTGACTCTTTTCTTTGCTGTGCAAAAGCTTTTGATCTTGATGAAGTCCCAATAGTTCATTTTTGCCCTTGCTTCCCTTGCCTGTGGCAATGTTTCTAGGAAGAAGTTGCTGTGGCTGAGGTTGAAGAGTTTGGTGCCTGTGTTCTCCTCAAGGATTTTGATGGATTCCTTTCTTACACTGAGGTCTTTCATCCATTTTGAGTCTTTTTGTGTGTGGTGTAAGGAAATGGTTCAGTTTCATTCTTCTGGATGTGGCTGTCCAATTTTCCCAACATTTGCTGAAGAGACTGTCTTTTTTTCATTGGACATTCTTTCCTGCTTTGTCAAATATTAGGGTCCATTTCTAGGCTCTCTATTGTGTTCCATTGGTCTCTGTGTTTATTTTTGTGCTAGTACCACACTGTCTTGATGATTACAGCCCTGTAATAGAACTTGAAGTCCAAAATTCTGAGACTACCAGCTTTCATTTTCTTTTTCAATATTCCTCTGGCTATTCAGGGTCTTTTCTGGTTCCATACAAATTTTAGGATTATTTGCTCCATTTCTTTGAAAAAAGTTGATGTTATTTTGATAGGGATTGCATTAAATGTGTACATTGCTCTAGGAAGCATAGACACAAAAGACAGACTTTTAACTAGAGAGAGCAAAGCAATGGTTACCAGAGGGTATGTGTGTAGGAGATGGTTGAAATAAGTGATGGGATGAAGAGGACATTTGTCTTTTTTTTTTTCCCCAAATATGTTTATTTTATTTTTTCAGTGTTACAAGACTCATTTTTCATGCACCACACCCAGTGCTCCATACAATACATGCCCTCCTCAATACCCACCACCAGGCTCACCCAACCCCCACCTTCTCCCCTCCAAAACCCTCAGTTTGTTGCTCAGAGTCCACAGTCTCTCATGGTTCATCTCCCCCTCTGATTTCCCTCCATTCACCCTTCCCTTCCTTCTCACAATGTCCTCCATATTTTTACTTATGCTCCACATGTGAGACCATTAGATAATTGACTCTCTCTACTTGACTTATTTCACTCCGCATAATCTCTTCCAGTCCTGTCCATGTAGATACAAAAGTTGGGTATCCATCCTTTCTGATGGAGACATAATAATCTATTGTATGGAACCATATGGACCATGTCTTCTTTATCCATTCATCTGTTGAAGAGCATTTTGGTTCTTTCCACAGTTTGGCAATTGTGGCCATTGCTCCTATGAACATTGAGGTACATGTGGCCCTTCTTTGTACTGCATCTGCATCTTTGGGGTAAATACCCAGGAGTGCAATGGGAGGGTCATAGGATGGCTCTATTTTTAATTTCTTGAGGAATATCCACACTATTTTCCAAAGGGGCTGCACCAGCTTGCACTCCCACCAACAGTGTAAGAGGATTCCCCTTTCTCCACACCAAGAGGGCACTTGTCTTGATTTGAATGGAGTAAAACATGGAATGTTGAAATACTGTATGGTACACATGAAACTACTGTAACACTGTATATTAACCATACCAGGATTAAAATTTTAAAAAGCACAAAAAAAGAGTAGGTCAGAAAATAAATATTATCATCAAAAAATTATTACATATCATTTCAGTGGATATGCAAGTATATCATCATTCCTCTGGACTGGCAAGCAGTACTGTACATACAATGTGCCTAGAGATTAAATCTGATTTTGACTAGCATGGACTTTTGTCTCATTGTAAAATAATTCCCCAAATTGCTCTCTTTCACACTCTGAAGACGTATGTCCTGAAGCATATTGACCACATCCACATTTTTCTGGCTACCTTTGTGAGAGCCTTATGACCTGACAGGAGCAGATTCCTGAAAGTCCCCAAGAGTTCAAACAGTGACTGTACTTTTCAGATTATTTTTATTGATGATTTTCTCAAGTTTGATCTTTTTGTTCAGTGACTCAGAGAGGCCTCCTCTGACCAGGGACAGCCCAACCACCACACTCCCCACCCTCCATCACATACTCTCTTCTCCCTGCATCACTTCCCTTAGCATTCATCACAGTCAAGCTCACTGTACTCAGTGCATGTTTTGTTCATTGCCTGTCTTCCCCAAATGAAAGTAAGATCTGTGGAAGTAGGGACTTCTCTCTCTCTCTCTCTCTCTCTCTTCTTTAAGATTTAATTTATTGGAGCACCTGGGTGGCTCAGGTGCTCAGTGGGTTAACGCCCCTGCCTTTGGCTCAGGTCATGATCTCAGGGTTCTGGGATCGAGCCCATTGGGTTCTCTGCTAGGCGAGCCTGCTTCCTCTTCTCTTTCTGCTTGCCTCTCTGCCTACTTGTGATCTCTTTTATTTATTTATTTGACAGAGAGAGAGAGAGATCCCAGGCTCAATCCCAGGACCCTGAGATCATGATCTGAGCCTAAGGCAGAGGCTTTAACCCACTGAGCCACCCAGGTGCCCCTGGAGTGATCTTTCTGTCTCCACAAAATTCATGTGTTGACATCCTGTTGACATACCCCCTGTGAAGGTGTTAGGAAGTAAAGCTTTGTGGGCTGATTATCTCATGAACAGCACTCCTTGTGAATGTGATTAAAGCCTTTATAAAGAGGACCCAGAGAACTCTGTTGTCTCACTCCTTTGTGAGGACTTGGTGAGAAGGCCATCTATGGACGAGGAAGCAGATTTCACAAAACATCGAAGGGGGAAACAAAACATGACAGACTGTGAACTCTGATAAACAAACTGAAGGTTTTGAAAGGGAGTGGGTTGGGGGTTAAGTGAGCCTGGTGGTGGTATTGAGGAGCACTGGGTGTGGTGCATGAACAATGAATTTTGGAGCACTGAAAAAATAGAAGTTAAAAAAAAAAACGGCACCAAATCTGCCAGTACCTTGATCCTGTCCTCTTCAGTCATAGCAGTTTTGTTATAGTAGCCCATATGGATTAAGACGATAACTTTTTTTTTTTTTTTTTAAAGATTTTATTTATTTGACAGAGAGAAACACAGCGAGAGAGGGAACACAAGCAGAGGGACTGGCAGTGGGAGAAGCAGGCTTCCTGGAGAGCAGAGAGCCCGATGCGGGGCTCGATCCCAGGCCCCTGGGATCTGACCTGGGCCGAAGGCAGCTGCTTAACGACTGAGCCACCCAGGCGCCCCAAGACGATAACTTTTTTTAAAAAGTTTTTATTTAAATTCCAGTTAGTTATAGGAAGTGTAATGTTAGTTCAGATGTACGATATCGTCATTCATCATATCGTCATAACACTTCCATACATCACCTGGTGCTCATCACAACAAGGGCATTAATTAATCCCTATCACCAATTTAACCCATCCCCCACCACCTTTGGTACCACCCATTTGTTTTCTATGCTTAAGAGTCTGTTCTTTTGCCTCTCTTGTCTTTCTTTGATTCTTTTGTATCTTGAATTCCACATATGAGTGAAATTGTATACTATTTATCTTTCTCTGATGGACTTTGCATTAGATTTCAAATGGCCCCCACAAGTTGGGCTAAAACTAGCAAGAAAAACAATGGGCAAATAAAAAGAGAACCAAAAAATATTGATTTAGTTGAAGAGGTTCAAAAGACATTATATTATACATGTAAGGCATAAGCACCTGCTTCACAATCTAGGTTTGCTCATTACTGGATAACCAGTGGGAAATTTTTTCTTCTTTTTTTAATTTAACTTTATTTTTTCAGTATTCCAAAAGTCCTTGTTTATGTACCACACCTAGTGCTCCATGCAATATGTGTGCTCCTTAATACCCACCACCAGGTTCACTTATCCCCCCACCCCCTCCCTTCCAAAACCCTCAATTTGTTTCTCAGAGTCCACAGTCTCTCATGCTTCATCTCCCCCTCTGATTTCCCCCAATTCTTTCCTTTCTTTCTCCTAATGTCCTCCGTGCTATTCCTTATACTCCACAAGTAAGTGAAACCATATGATAATTGACTTTCTCTGCTTGACTTATTTCACTCAGCATTATCTCTTCCAGTCCTATCCATGTTGATACAAAAGTTAGGTATTCATCCCTTCTGATGGAGGGATAATATTCCATTGTATATACGGACCACATCTTTATCCATTTGTCTGTTGAAGGGCATCTTGGCCCTTTCCACAGTTTGGTGATTGTGGCCATTGCTTCTATGAACATTGGGGCACATGTGGCCCTTCTTTTCAGTGCATCTGTATCTTTGGGGTAAATATCCAGTAGTGCAATTGCAAGATTATAGGGTAGCTCTATTTTTAATTTCTTGAGGAATCTCCACACTGTTTTCCAAAGTGGCTGCACCAACTTGCATTCCCACCAACAGTGGAAGAGGGTTCCCCTTTTTCCACATCCTCTCCAATATTTGTTGTTTCCTGTCTTGTTAGAGAAATTTTTCAAAAATTAAAGAATGCAGATCATTTCTCTTATGTGTCCAGCATAGCAAATCTATGGACTATAATCACAGAATAAGGTGTGAGGGACAAAGAAATCACTGTGTAGGAATGTAATAGGATAGGCAAATATATATATACATTAATATATATATTATATATATATATATATATATATCTCACTGGTTATACACACACACAATATACATTTTTGTTCTTCCTCTTATGAAATACAATAACAACTTTTAAAGATTATTTTTAAAAAAACTAAAAAGAAAGAGCTATAGAAAACTTTACTAAAAGGGAAAAGAAGAAAACACAAGATTGCAAATTGAAAAAAAAAAAAGAAAAAAATGAAAAAAAAAGATTGCAAATTGAGATCTTTAGTCAAAGTGACTATTTTCAAGTTATCCATTAGTGAAAACTCTGATAGATAAAAATGTGCCATTGGCTGATTTTATATTTCTTATTATCATCATTATTAATAATGCTATTTATACAGAATATGTACACAAATGTATATATACTCTCCCTATATATAATCTTAAAAGTAGTGGCTGAAAGGGGGAAAGTGTTTACCAGATATTTTGTTAAATACTGCTATGAGCTCTCCCAAAATTGATAAAAGTATCTTTAAACATACAGACCCCTGAATTGACTGCAAGAGTAATAGTTAATACTGGTTTGAATGCTTACTGTATGCCAGCCAATATCACAATATTTTATATATGTTAAATTTATTTAGTCTTCATACTAATCCTTTAAAATATGTATTACTTACCACCCCACTATTATAGACAAGAAATCTGAGGCACTGAAAATCTAAATAATTTTTACAAGTTCACACAAGCTGGTAGCTAGAATCACCAGGATTTTAGCCCAAGACATCATACTGTACTATATCTCAAATGTAGAATACAATGCCTACTATCATACAGAAGCAGGTACTTAAAATTGTTGTATTATTCAGAGATGAGAAGTCATTTAAAGATGTAACGATGTATCATGAGTCAGTTTGTGCTTATGTATTTTATGTGGTGTGCAACTTTAACTTGTGATTGTAAAGCAAGCCATAAACATCTTCAGATACATACTTGTTTCAGGGTCTTGGGTTTAGATAGTGACCTCAGACACAATGAAACTAACTGTCATAGACACTGAAGTACATGAGTCACTTATGGTCATCAAGACAAAGGCACATTAGAACTGAATAAAGATACAAATCTTGTGATCCTCAAGTTGTCATTTAGGGCTGCGTAGATTGAACATCTTCTCTTTCACACATAACTGTTTTGACTTGACTACCAGATAACTATTAGAGGTTCTTTAAATGATATTTGCTTCAGCCAAATTATTTTCAAATCAAATATGTTCCTTAATTGTAAGGATATCTTATAGATTAATATATACTATAATTCTAGAGTTTGAAATGCACATTTAATTGTGCATTTTATTTGTAACATATTCACTACCTCGAGAAAAACTTCTGAATATACATTTTCTGCCCACCCCACCCCCACCATCCACCTTATAGTTTTCCTTCATATTGGCATAACTTTGGTATCTAACACACATCCCCTAGAAAGTGATTGGGATATGGTCTAATTGTCCGACCGTTTTATGAGCTGACATTTTCTGTGACCCTTTATGGACATCAGTTGGATGCAGGTCAATGGTTTAGAAAATCTTTCTCGAGGATCTGGGTTTTCAGGCAGCACTGGGAAATTTTTTTCAATTCTTATCCTGAATTAATGGTTGCTTTTATAAGGTATCTTTAGAACTAAGATCCATTTGCAGGTTAATTTAAAATCAGAACAAGTAGTAAGAATGTGATAGGTTTCATCCCCTTAGGTGAAATCACATGTTCCAGAAGGAGGAGTCCCATTCAGAATCAGTTCCTGAGCCCTTGGGGAGGAGCAAAAGTCACAGATGCATCACAGGGAAGACATGAAGGAGCCACAGTGCTGGACAGCAAATGCTTAACTTTCCCACACCTTGTGGGATCCTCACTAGTCAAGAAGCAGGATATCAGGGGAACTCTCTCTGGATCACAGTAATGTTAATCTTTAATATCTCTTGGAAAATAATGTGCCTGGCATGGTAGAACAACTTGTGGGAGGTAAAAGGAAAAAACGAAACAAAACACTAAAACTTATATGGACTGATTTTTCTGATCTTTTAAGATCTTTTTTAAAAAGATTTTATTTATTTATTTGAAAGAGAGGAGAGAGATCACAAGTAGGCAGAGAGGCAGGCAGAGAGAGGGGGGCAAGCAGGCTCCCTGCTGAGCAAGGAGCCCGATGTGGGGCTCCATCCCAGGACCCTGAGATCATGACCTGAGCCAAAGGCAGAGGGTCTAACCCACTGAGCCACCCAGGCGCCCTTCTTTTAGGATTCTTAGATTCAAAAATAAATATCTGTGGAGAAATTCTCCTTTTTATGTCTATTATGAAAGATTAATGTATTTTCCATTATAAGAGAAGGACATGAAACTATTTTTTGATTTGTGATTTCAGATGTTTTGATCCAGCAGAAATACAAGAGGGAAATGTAAGTTAAATTGCAAATGAACCAAGAGAGACTGTGGATTCTGAGCAGCAAACTGAGGTTTTTGGAGAGGTAGGGCGTGGGGGGTGGGGTGAGCCTGGTAGTGGGTATTGAGGAGGGCACGTATTGCATGGAGCACTGGGTTTGAATGAATATTGGAACACTGAAAACATAAAATAAAATTAACTAAATACAACAACAACAATAACAACAACAAAATACTGAACTTTTCAGGCAGGAAGCCCCAAATTGAAAACAAATGAGAGGTCTAACCCGATCACATTATTGCATTCAAAGCAACAGCTCAATGAGGACAGAAATTAATTTCTGAGTCACAAATCCAAGCAGGTTACAAAGGGCACATGCTTTATTAATCGAGCCGACTTAAAGTTCTTGGTGTGCTCTTTCTTAGCTCAGCAATCTTAAGTAAGTTACTCAACTTCCCTAAACTTCTGTCTCATCTGCAGAATGGGATGGATAACATCTGCCTTATACTTGCGGGGAAAGAATTAATATGTACAGGGTTTGACACTCAATAAAATGTATTTGATATTAAGATAATAAATTGCAAATGAAGAACTAAAAGACAATGTTTTGTTCATGAAGGCTATGGAGCTAGGAGAGAATCACATATTTTTTCTTTTTTTCTTTGCTTCCCCCGCCCCCAAAATGTTTATTTTATTTTTTCAATGTTACAAGATTAATTGTTCATGCACCACACCTAGTGCTCCATGTAAAATGTGCCCTCCTCAATACCCACCACCAGGCTTGCCCAACTCCCCACCCCCGCCCCTCCAAAACCCTCAGTTTGTTTCTCAGAGTCCACAGTCTTTCATGGTTCATCTCCCCTTCTGATTTCCCCCCATTCCCCCTTCCCTTCCTTCTCACAATGTCCTCCATGTTTTTCCTTATGTTCCACATGTGAGACCATAAGGTAATTGGTTCTCTCTGCTTGACTTATTTCACTCAGCATAATCTCTT